>CAUYPK010045066.1:0-56070 GCA_963574355.1 Loris lydekkerianus
TTTATTAATCCATTCGTGGATCAATGGGCACTTGGGCTGTTTCCATGACTTAGCAATTATGAATAGGGCTGAAATAAACATTCTGGTACAAATATCTTTGTTATGATGTGATTTTTGGTCTTCTGGGTATATGCCCAGTAGAGGAGATATCATCTGACTCCAGTGAGACTAGCCTATATCACAAAATCCCAGGACCAGAGATGTTGGCATGGATATGGAGAAAAGGGAACACTCTTGCACTGCTGGTGGGAATGAAAATTAATACATTCCTTTTGGAAAGATATATGGAGAACACTTAGAGATCTAAAAATAGATCTGCCATTCAATCCTGTTTGCCTTTAATGTCTGTTAACTTTCTCTCTAGCGTGCTACCTCTCAAATTTACAAATTAGGACTCATCATCCTGGGAGCCTGTTGGTTCTATAGCAATGAAGTGCTGTGTCTGCTCCCTAAATCTTTCTCTATGAGTGGGTAGGGGGTCCTTAAGCTCACATTAGCCCCACAGTTGCTGGATTCTGCAGGGCTATAACATAGTTTGTAAGAGGGAGCTGTGTTCTTTTTGGGAAGGTGGGCCCTTGTTCCCTGGAAGGCATGAACAGAACTGCAGGGATGACTCATGAGGGCTTCCTGGGAATCCTGTGGCCCACTGTTTCATTCCTTGGGACAGAAGGGGTGGAGGTTTGAGGAGATGGCACAAGGCACTGGTTGGGTATAGGTATGGAAACAGTCAAAAGTTCTTTCAGAGTTCTGGGATGAAGGCAGGTCACATGGAAGCATGAGGACAACTCACCTGGTCCTGTAGGTTGGAATTGTCTGCAAAGTTCTCTGCATGGATGGATCCCAGGGTCTCCATTCCAACCAAAACTTAGCAGTGATTCCAACAGGAATGTGTATAATGCCCATGGCAGCAGAGGTCCCTTTCAGTCAAACAGAATAACTGACGAATCTGCTGGCACTCACCTAGACCAGGTCATCAGTCAAGCTAGTAGCAAAGATTGGGGTGTTATGAAGTCTAGTGAGTCCATTTTGATGTTGAAGTGCACTTGAGACATCATGGAAAGGGTGGACCTTGGTGAGGTTCTGCACTAGAGGAACTCAGCCAATAATAATGATAGTATTTGTCCTTAGCAAGCACTTAGTACATACTCAGTGTAGTATCCAGGACTTCTACATGTGTTTTCTCACTTCATTTCACCCAGTAAGGATATAGGTACCCTTATTATCCCCATATTAATAAGAGAAGAAACTGAAGCCTAGAGGGTGAAGTTTTTTGCCTGAAGTCATCCAGATACTAAGTTTTGGCACCAGAAGTCCTACCACACCAGCCTAGCAGATTCTACAGTCAAAAAATCCCATAATACAATTCCAACCATGCTCAGGCTGCTAGGCTGAGCATGAGGAGAGGTGTGTGTGTGTGTGTAGAGGCAGTGGGGATGTGGAATGGGTAGGAGATTCTGTCTACTGAGTGATCTTCCTTCTCTATGCTGGCATCCTTGTGGCCACTTAAATACACATTTGGGAAAGTCTCCAGATGGCCTGTTTTTACCATCACTTTCTTGCCTGCCATTACAGTGTCAGACAAGATGCTCAGCATAAACACTGATCAGCCACTGCCATGGGGCTTTTCCCTCTCCAAAAGGCCAACACGAAATTCACAACCTGAGTAAAGCAATTACCAATGCCAGCTCTCTAATATCAAGGGGGGGTGGGGTTAAAATCCTCATGAGTTCAATGAACAGAACTGTCCTAATGCCCTTCTGAGTAACTCTCCTTTAGAATTGATCTTCCTGCTGGCTACACAAAATGCGGCTAAGCATCTTGCCTGGACTGCAAACAAGAGGCAGATATAGGTTGAGTCAAATACTCAGCTTAGTCACACTTGCCATTAGAGAAACAAACAAACAAAAACCAACTTTACCTCCACGAGAATGATAGACAGGGGGTTAAAAAAAAAAAAATCCCATAATACAATTCCAACCTTTGTTTTGGCTTCATAAGTGCTGTTGATAACAGCTGTTACCAGGGTACAGTGTGTTTATTGTTGAGTAATTATGTTTTGCTTTCATATTGGCAAAGCTATTATTTGCACCCTTAGGAGCAGCGGACATCTTGCATGCACAAATGAATTAATGTGACAATGGCTTTTGACTTTGGAAGCAGTGACTTATTAATCTGCATTGTTGTTAAATAAACACTCAGATCTGTTCATCATGGTGCCTATCACTGCTGGGTTTCTCCAGCTACAGATTCTGCAAGATCATGTGACCCAAAGGACTGAATTACAGACAAAAAGAAAGAGACAAATCATGGACAGCTCTTGTGATGATTTTGAAACCTGTCCAAAAGCCAAAGAGTGTTTCTGATTTAAAACAGCAAGAGTGGTCTAAGCCAGACATTTGAAACTCCTCAGAGAGCATGTCCTGGGGAAGATTCCTGCAGTGTATCCTATCCTTAGAAAGCTAAATCAAAATGACAGTTGTCTCCCTCCACCCCACTCCTGTGCACGTATGGGCACGCCCAGGGATCTTTGATTTCTCTAGAATTTTCTAAGTACTCAGCAGAGGTCTCAGGCAATAGTATTGCCTGGCTATATTATTATTCCTTACCATTTCCTGTATGCCAGGCACCATACAGTTAGTTCAATCACCCACTAAATTGGCTAAATGGAAAGGCAGACAGAAAACCTAAGTAAGGAAAAGGATGATGAATATTTTCAAGGAATCGGAAGGTACAATAATGAAGAGAAAGGTCCTGTGTGACAATCTAGCAGAATTTTGCAGGCTTGCATTCAAATTGGTTAACTTTAGAAAAGAGGTAAGCCTAGCAAGCAGGAGGAGACAGCTTGCACACAGGGAGGAAAGTGATGGGAAATGAAGGAACTCCGTTTCACAAAAAATCTGTGCCTTCATTATGTGCAAGGTGAAGTGTATGGCAAAAAAAAAAAAAAAGGAGCAAGACTTAGTTTGTAATCCATGGAAAAGTCAAATAGTAAGACAGAGTGCACCAAACACAAAGAGGCAGCGAGAGACCCCTGCCTATGAAGGGGGCTGTGATAGGGCACAGCGAGAACAAAAGGAGAGCAGGCTTCACCTGAGACACTGTTCAAGGCAAATCTGAAATGTCCAGACAATGGAACTTCAAGGCCTGACACAGGAGGGAATTGGTTTTGGCTGAAGCCTTTTTAATTAGAAAGAGAAGAAGGGGAGAAAGGAGTAAGAAAAGGCCAGGAAGGAGGTCACCCGTGGAGACAAATGATGAATAAGGCCAGAGCAAAGCCAGAGAGGGAAGAGGGAGGCAAGGAGGAGGCCAGGGGCCTGGATTCAATGGCCAGAGGACAGGAGGCAGAATAGAGCCCAAGGGGAGTGGTCCACAAGGCCCAAATCCTATCCAACTCTGACACATCCCAGGGGCATGGAAACCCTGCAGTCTAATCATCTCCCAAACACAACTAGGCCAAGCCTTGTCCCCAGAAAAGGCTTACCCAGTTCCTTGTCAGTCAGGAGCCATGGCTGAACCTTAATGCTCAAGGAGGTCCCAACTCAGGCCAGCAGGCAGCTGTTCCTCTAGCTGATGTTGGAGCTAAATCACAGCCAACCGCTACAAGCTCCCCAGGTAAGAGTGTGTGGACAAGGTGTGAATACCATCTCTTAGGACGGTGTGATAGTTTCCCTGGGTGCGAAGAATCAAGATCTCAGTGAGATATGTCTGTCTAATACTTAGAACCCTTAGATCAGAGGTCAGAAACTGCACCCAGCATGGCCTGTGAGCTAAGAATGATTTTTACATTTTTAAAAGGTTGTTTGAAAACAAATAATAGCAAACAAAAACAAATAAGAAGGATATGTGACTTGCAAAGTCTAAAATATTTACCGTGTGGCCCTTTATCGAAAAAAAAAAAAGTTTGCTGACCTCTGCTGTAAAGGCTCCCCATCACAGTCAGAAAAAACCCCAAAGGTTATTACAGCTTACAGGTGGTATTGACAGGTTTCACACACACAGCACACGCATGCAAACCCACCAGTGACAACTGCAAAAACAGAATGTCTACAAAATAGTAGGGCTACACTTCTACTAAAAAACTGCTTGCTGATTTATTTGCAACTCAAATGAAACTAGACATCCTATACTTTATTTGGATACCTTACCACCAAGACATGAAAGGGTGGTACAGTGAGAATATGAGCTCTGGATCAGACTGCCTGGGTCCAAATCCCAGCTCCCTGCCACTTACATAGCTGGGTGGATGGTTAACCTTGCTGTGTCTCAACTTTGTCAACTGCAAGATGGGGATGGGGATGTCACTTCATCAGGAAAAACAGCCAGAGGGCTCCTCACTGACACCCCCTGCCCCCAAACCCCAGTCTCTTCCTCCCAAGTTAGTGCTTTTAGAAAAGCTACTGGAGGAAAAACTTCTCAAGCATTTCATTGTAGGCAACCAAGTTCAAAATCACCTGTTTAAGTTCTTGAACTCGTCCTGGAAAAAAGTGCTATGTACATACCTCATTGCTGAATATCACTACAGTCACCTTTGAAGCACTCCCTGAGACCATCTGGTGACCATAATGATATTCTGCAATGAGGCATGTAGCACCTTTTTCTAGGGCAAGTTCACGAACTTAGTTGTAAGACCTCATTTGATGACAGTTCTGATGGCCATTCCAGAAAAAAAGAGTTCTAAAATTTGAAGGATGGACCAGATGCTGGCCTCAGTGCATAGCTTCCCAAGGGGAGGACTTGAAAGGTGACTGTAGTGATATTCGGCCATGAGATATGTAAGTAGCACTACTTCTAGGTTGAATTTGAGAATTTAATTGTCTCACCTCATACATGCTTCTTGCCGTTCTGCGTCTAGAGTCTTCCAGAAGGTGTTTCTCACCTGCAGACCTATGCTGGCTCCTGGGATCTCTTGAGACGGAGAGACTATTCATCCTGCACCCTTTGTTGTTGTTGTTTTTTGGACAGAGTCTCACTTAGTCACCCTTGGTAGAGAGCTGTGGAGTCTTAGCCCACAGCAACTTTAAACTCTTGGGCTCAAGGAATTCTCTTGCCTCAGCCACCCAAGTAGCTGGGACTACAGGCACCCCCCACAACGCCCAGCTATTTTTTAGAGATGGGGTCTTGCTCTTGCTCAGGCTGGTCTCAAACTCCTGAGTTTAGGCAATCCACCCGCCTTGGCCTCCTAGAGTGCCAGGATTACAGGCGTGAGCCACTGCACCCGACTGAACACTTCTATACTACGTTTTGTCAAATAGATTTAGAACCTGTGATGGTTAGAGAAATTAAAAACTCATTCAAAAATTCTTTCCTACTGATAAATAATAGTATCAGTGGCTGCTAAGGTATAACTACCAACGTGCATAGGCTGGCAAAAACATTTTAGCCTGTAAAGAGATCTTTCATTCTCAAACAGGTTTGGAACACTGCTTTAGAATATTTGGCATTCTCTCAATGTAGCTGAAAAAACTGAGTCAGGGAGTGGCTGGTATGATGCCTAAGTCAGTGAGGGTGGGCAGGGGATTGTGTGATGGGTCACCCTCCAAACTGCCCTGTCCTCCTCCAATCTTCCTCCAAATCTTCTGTGGGGAGATGTGGCCAGGGAAGGAAGGATGCCATATTTTGCATCATACAGCGCTTGTGTATGGTCACCCTGGGATGGCCTGCATTTGAGGACCCGGCTGTCTTATCTGATGAGCCCAGTCACACCTGTATGCAAGCTGGCAGCATCCTACAAAGATGCATGGCCAAGTAGAACCAGTACTACATTAAGAAAACTCGGATTTCAAACCAGCCCAACCATTTGTTGTCCTTGTGGGTTTGGGCCAATTTGGGCGCCAGTTTATTTTTGTTCTTTGGGGGAGGGGTTATTTTATTTCAACACCCACACTCTGTATGATGGGGGGAGGTATGCCTTGTTATCTTACAAAGAGGCTATAAACTAACAAGATGTAAAATACATTGAAAACATTTGAAGAGATTCAGCCAGACTCAGACTGCTGACTGTGTTTCGGTGTCAATGCCAAAGCAAATGTTCCTATTTCTTTCAGCATGGTTAGCATATGATTCATGGCTTGGGATTGTCAAAAACTGACCGGAAAAAGTTTCTTGGTGTCTTTCAAGGGCACCTAGTTATGGTTCAGTTGAGTTTGAACCTTGGGAAGTTGCAGGATGAAATTGGAAATTGCCCTGGGTAATGGAGAACCAAATTGGGCCTTAGAGCAGGTAGCAGAGTGACTTATTTTTTAATGTTTCCAACATGAAAGAACACAATTGATTTTTTTCCTTAATCCCTCCAACTCCCTAGCTTTTATTGTTTCTAAAATAAGATAAACCAAGCAGGTGTTATTTCAGCTCTGTAAACAATCTTTATTTTTCTGGCCGATAGGAATAGAAATTGAGACGGAGACCGGCTTACGAGAGGGGGAAGCCAGACAATCAAGGAAATCATTGATCTTAACTTAGCCGGCTCCTGCCACTTCTGCAAAAGCTCACAGTGGTCCTGCTCCCCCGTAACTTACCCTCCGGTCTTTGACAGCCTCGGGTGGAGAAATCTTCAAGTACTCTGGTTCCTTGCATGGATCAAATCACACTTGTTATTTTTTAAGATTAGTGGCAGCTCCTAAAATGACTTCACTTTCCCGATCCAGGCAAATAATGGTGAAATGATTTTATTTTAATGCTTCAGTGCTGGGAACATTGGAGGGATTTCTGTCTTACTGCACTTTCTGAAGTTGCCGACCTGTTTTCTCCTCCCTCTGTATGTTCCTGCCATAGGCAGAAAAGTGTTAGCTTCAAAGGCCTTTCTGCCTCTGCAGACAGTAGGATAGAGAGGGAGGAAAGAGGAGGGCGCGGCAAAGGAGACAGACACTTGACCCTGGCTGGGTCTGAGCACGAGGGTTGGGGCAGGTGCAGCTCCACTCTCTCCAGCCTCAAGGTCGCCCAGCAGCTGGACGTGTATATGGCATATAGTGCCTTTGACAGGAGGCCTATCTGCGGGCCCTGGCAGATAGCCAGCTCAAGTGCAGGCACCCCTCCAGCAAAGCTCCCATCCTGAGTTTTGGATGTCTCAGCCTCAGATGAGCCCCTGGCCTCCTTGGAAAAGCAGTGTTGGCAGGGCTGGCTCAGAGGACAAGATGGTTTTTCCTTTTTCCTACTTTCAGACTATTCTACAATGTCAGTCTATGAGGAGAGAAGCAAGAGGGCACAGAAGCTCCTAGACTTACTCTGGGATGGCATCATGATAAACCCATCATCAGCTGAAAGGAGTGTTAAGTCAAATATGAACGGAATACAGCTACCCTATCAAACATCATAGCTTAGCCCAACCTAACTTAAACGTGCTCAGAACATTCACAATAGCCTATAGCTGGGCAAAACCATCTAACACAAAGTCTATTTATAATAATAAAAATAATTTTATATTAGTGACAATAAAAAGCAAGAATTTTAAGATTCAAAGTATGGTTTCTACAGAATAAAGTCAGAACATCATTGCAAGTTGAAGACCGTCTGTATAGAGGACAGGTAAGGTCTTTGATGACAGATAGTCACCAGGTAGATGACAACAGCTTTGGGCCACTACCTCAGCTTCCTGAGCCTCCATTTCTTTATTTCTAAAATGGGATAACAATACCGATGCCACCTGAGTCTCAAAAATGTTAGCTAGAATGATCTTCATCGTTATTTTACAGTTATCATTGACAGTATTTCCAGGGTTCATACATGTATTCATCACCAAAGATCAGTGCTTGTTGAACAAGAGGACAGAATATTGGAGCTGGAAAGTGTCCCCCAAATTCCAGAACATAAGGATACAGTAGACACTTGCTCTGCTTCTATCTTGCCTGGCAACATGTCACCTCCTGGAAGGTGGTCACTGCCTCAGAACTTCCTTCAGAGTTTGGTAGATTGGGGCCTTATGTGGGTGTGAGCCTGAGAATTAGAATCCTAGGCTGCCTCAGAGTCCAGTCATCTGGTGCTATTCATTAACTCAGAGCAGCAGGAGGCAAGAAGAGCCGGCTGTGTGATCATTACTTAGGAATGAAAGAAGCTGAGATGCTTGCACTCAATGAGCATTCAACTCAATGCCTTCTCCACTGTCAAGCCCACAAGAGTGGACCAACCTGAATAAAACTACAGCTATGCACCGTGTAACATTTCAGTCAATGACCAGACATACAGACATCCACAGTCCTATAAGATTATAAAGGAGCTGAAAACTTCCTATTGCCTCACCATGTCTTAGCTGCCATAATATCATAGTGCAATTACTTGTTTTTTAACACATTTAGTAGAGCCTAGGTACCGTGTTTTTCAAGTCAATGGTAGCATGTAGTTGTATCCTGGGCCTTCACGTTCACTCTCCACTCACTCACTGACTCACACAGGGCCACTTCCAGTCCTGCAGCTCCACTCAGGGTAAGCGCCCTGTACTGGTGTGCCATGTTGTATCTTTTATCCTGTGTTGTGACTGCACCCTATGTTGCAGCTGCCTGCAGTACCTGGTGTCGTAACATGTCATAATACATAGCCTAGGTGTGTAGTAGGCTGTGCCATCCAGGTCTGTGTAAGTTCCTTCTATGATGTTTGCTTAAGATCTAAATCGCCTAAGGACACATTTCTCAGAACCATCCCCACTGCTAAGCAACTGGCAACTGTGCATCTTGAGGATGCCCCTGCCCTCAGTTGATGTGCTGTCTGGGGCAGCTGTTCTCTGCCTGCTGCCTCTTCCCTGAAACACTCTTCTAGGCTGTTCCTTCCTGGCAGGCAGACTTCTTTCCTTCTGGCTAAAGCTACCCTTGAGATATTGGCATGGGCCTGTTGGCAAGCATCTGGAAGTGTTTTAGTGGAAGGGGAGCTCACTTCTGAGTGCTGCAGAGCCAGGAAGAGTGTGTTCCTACCCTAAGCAAAGGGACTCATTTCTCTCTCCCTAACTTGCAGAAACTGGGGAAGATCTCAACAAACAGTAGTTTCCATTAGAAAAGCTGTCCTGCTAAACTCATGGAGACTAACAAACGATTGGGCTCACCAGGTTGGAGGTGCCGTGGGTGCTGGAGGAAGCCATGACCTCCTTTCCTCTGGGAACTGAGAAGAATGGGTCCCACCACCCCCCTGTAGCAGTTCCTTCCCTCCTAGCAACTGTTGGGTTTTTCCTTGCATTTGGGTCTGAGGACGTTGCTGTCTGGGACCCCTTGGTCTATCCCACATGTCTTTTGTCTTTTGGGACCCTGAGAATATTTATTTAACTCTATGATCTCTTCCAGATTAAGGGGCCTTTCCTTTGGAGTATTTCTTCTCTTCCTAGGTACTTACAAGACATGGGCTGGCACCCTCCAAACATATCATAGTAAGGGTAAGCTGAAAAGCTCCTCTGGTGATTGCAAAAAGATTTCCTTTTACCTAGGCCAGGAGTTCTTAAAGTGTGGCCTCCAAATTAGCAAGGTCAGAATCACCTGGAAGCTGACTTGTAATGCAAATTCTTCAAGTCAGAAACTCTGTGGGTGGGACCCAGCACTTGAGCTATGGAGCTTTAACAAGCCCCCCACCAGGTGATTTCCACAGTGCCTCAGACTATTATGGCCAGGAGGCGTGGCTACCACATGTGAGTGCTTCACTCCTTCACTCCTGTAGTAGGCCAGAGGACACACCTCCAACAAGACCTTCTATGTCAATATCTCTTAAAGTGTTATCCTCTAAATGTCTTCTGCAAAATTACTGGGGGGTGCTTTTTAAAAATTCAGGCACTATGTCCCCATTTCAAAATTGCTGGATCCAAACAAATGCTTGAGGTTGGTGATCTGGGATTGTAGTAGTTCAACATGCTTCCCAGGGGCCTCTTACACCCACTAAAATTTAGGAATGACCTGCTCTTCAAAGTATGGTCCTTGGACCAACAGTGTGTTTATCTCCTGGGAGCTTGTTAGAAATGTAAAATCTCAGACTCCACCCCAGACACTTAATCAGAATCCGCATCTCCAGAATGATCCCCAGGTGATTCATATACACATTAACATTTGAGAAGCATTGCCTTGGACCATAAGCTTGGAGCACCTGCTATGTGTGGGCTGCTGATTCATAGTTTAATCAACACATCTTTGAGTGGAAAGTGTCATTCTAGGGTAGAACAAGGTACCAGTGTCCCATGGGTCCTGACTCAGACATCCTGGTGCTTGCTTAGGATATAATTAGCAAGATAAAAGATGTCCTTGCAAAGCACTGTAAAGCTGGTCTGTACCTGATGAGTGTCAGATCAAAGCAAAGGCACCATGTGAAGCTTTTATTGTGAGTCTTACACTCTCTTTGAAGAAAGGAAATCCACTAGAATGCCCTTCTAACAGATTTTTGTTTTCCCAGAGGAGATAGGTAGACAATCTCACCCATTTATACTTACCATCTAGGCTAGAGAGGTGGAGATTTAAGATTCACATGATTCATTTTTTGTTTATTTATACAGTAGAACCTCTGGAAGTTGACCACCCAAAAAGCTGAAACAAACTATTCAACATATGGAGATGGTCAACATAAGGAACTAGGCCTACTGTGCTGATATGTACATGTGGTGCATGTCTAGTCCATGAAAATTAGGTCAATTTAAGGAGTTGGTTGATGTAGGGAGGTGGTCTATTATGGAGGTTCTACTGTAGTTAGTTTTATGTATCTTTCCAGAAAGGTTTTCCAAGTGTGCTTTATACCTTAGTGTGAGTTGAGGGTAATTTGTCTTTTTTTTAGGTCTTACCACTTTAGGAGGGAACCCTGATAATGTGTGCTATGACAGACCATAGTCTTCCATCAGAGAAACTTCAGACATCAATAACAAATGAGCAGGTGTCGAGGAGGACATTCAAATACAGTCTTCTAGGAACCCCCAGAGCAGTGTTCTCAACCTTCCTAATGCCCGATGTATTTTCATTGTTACAAAAGGGTCGCAATCCACAGGTTGAGAACCGCTGCCCTAGAGGTTAGACCCAGATAACCTCTGAACACTACTACTAGTTTGTTTTTCTTTTTGTAATATTACCGAGGAAAATGATTAGACAGAATGGTCTCTAGGGCTCTTTCTATTGCTAGAAATTCTTTGAAGTATCTGCTGTATTGAGCATTTGTGTTGGGCTAGACTCTGTGCCGGTCATTGAGGGGATGGGAAACATAAGATGACACTTCTTCTGGTCTCATAGAAACATCAGCCCCCACTCCAAGGTCCAAGAGAGACTCTCTTCCTATCACTGCAAATCTGGTATATCCTGATGGTAACCCAATAGTATCTATAAAGAATATATGGAAACCTCTGTTTCTATTGGTGCAAGTAAACTCATTAACTTATTCAACAATTATTGTTTAAAATCTACTATTTATAGATAATAGTTTCTGAAATTTGTATTTAGGTTTTATTATGAAAACAATCTTTCTTAAGGGCACCTGTTTCCAAAGACAAGTTTGTAAAATTTCAGAGTAGTTGGAACATATTTTTGTGAATGAAGCATGATTAGAGGAGAAGCAATGGACTATTTTCCTTCTAGTTTCTGAAAGGATAGTTTAAGGGAGGTCAATTTGAAGATCTAAATGAAGAGGACTTTGCTGTCAGTCAGCACTATCTATGTATGAAATAGAGAGCCTCCCCCCCTCCCCACACACACACTTACTTGGGACTGCTGGGGAAAAAGATGAAGGACTAACCAGCTGTCGATGTTAGTTCCTTCCTAAAGTACCTTCCAACCCTGCGATTCTGTGAGAAACGTAGGACAGCATGACATTTATCTCAGGGACTTGTTTCTTTCAGCATAGCATCAACATAGCTTACTCCATTATTCCATTATGTTTCTGCATAGACATAAATATAAGGGCTTGCAAATAAATGCAAGCTAGATTCTAGTTTTCTCTGTCAGGTGAGGAGACACTGGAAATATGGTTCAAGCCAATGGGCTGATAGAAAATAAAAAAGTCTCAGAGTACAATAGACATTCCAAAGCTAGCAATTGGGAAAAATTACTGGAACTTTTTCTCTTAAGCTGGGTTAAAGACCTAGAGTTGTGGAGAAACCCAGAAAGTACCAGGCTTCTCAGCAGCCTGCTTCCAAGTTACCTAACCACATTGCAACACAGAACTAGAGGAGGCACAGCTGGTGGCACAGGTGCCAAGGGTTGTGTCAAACCCTAAGTCTGGTAGAAAACTGAGAACTGAGAATCATTTAGATCAAGTTACCCTCTTACTTAAAGAGTTCAAGTGAAGCCAATTCAAGGGGCTCATAAATGCTAGTCCTGTAATTTGAGTACCTGTCACCAACATACCTGGACCTGGCCCAAACACTGCCTTGCATTGATAATGGGTTGTCAGAGATTGAAGTAAGCAACCCCCCTTTTCCACAAAAATTAATTATTTAAAATTGATCACTAACTGCTTTTTAATGTTTTGTAATCAAACCTTCAACGAAACCCATAGTTGGCAGTATTGCCTAACAGCTAAGGGCAGGCGGGGACGTCCAACAGATCTCAGTGGGAATCCGCTTTGCTTCTTTCTAGCAGTGTTAGCTGAGAGTGTGTTACATAACTTCTCTGAGCCTCAGTTTCCTCATCTATAAAGTGGGACTAATTCTAACAATGTCACAACGTCCTTGTGAGGATTGAGATAATCATACAGTGGAGGGGGATGTCTGACTCACAGTGAGGACTTTGTTAAGATCACTGTTATTCTGCCTCATCCTTCCATAGAGGAGCTGAGGGTGTAGACCTGGGTCCCAGCATCCCGAGCCCAAAAGTAGAAGGTCTATTGCTGTCAAGATTTTCACAGTCTAGGATCATTCCTTCCTTTCGTCATTTGTTCATCTAACAAATATTTATTTAGCATCTATTCCTTGTATCATGGCAGGAATCAGACAAAAAACACATGATTGAGGGGACACACTCCATGGAAAAGGGCCTGAAAAAGATCCCTCCAGGCAAAGAACCACTGATCCCTCCTTTAGCACAGAGGCCAACACGGTTTCACCAGAACTACTCCATCCCGATGGAGTCTCAGCTTTCTGCTCATCTGTATGGAAAGTAGCCTTGCCAGCAACAGGGAAAGAGGGTTTTTCTAGTACATATGAAAGTGGGTTTGCTCATATCCTAGTTCTCTAGAGCTTGGGCATTTTCCAGAATATTGTACCTCTAGGGATACAGTTTCTGCCCACTGCTGAGGAAGTACAGTTCATGAGAAGAGACTGGGCCCTCAGTCCAGAGCTGGGACGGGACCTGCCTCTGCTACTTTCAAGTTGAGTGAACTTAGGCAACAAAACAAAACCCTGATCTCTAAATCTCAGTTTCCTCATCTATAAAATGAATGGCTTCTGTTGCCATCAGGATCAAAACTGGAATAAGATAACACATATAAAACATTCAACGTAGTGCCGAAGCTATGGTCGGCACAGAATAAAGCACGCTTTCCTATGGGATTATTAAAACTGGAAACTTAGCCCTCATTTTCTACCCCATATAGAGGACAAAGACATTTTTGGCTCATGTGGTGGCTTTACAACATATCCACAAATTCATGGACACCCTCTCTACCCACAAATAGAGTCTAGATCCCTTCTCCTTGAATATGGGCTTGCCTGGGTGACTCACACTTGACTAACAGAATGCAGTGGAAGTGACCTCAGAGTCATTCAGTGGAAATGGTAACACAGCTTTCATATGTCTCTCTCTTGGTATGCCCCCTCTTGGAACCCAGATACCATTTTGTGAAAATGCCTTGAGCCCATGGGGAAAGGCTACTTACAGGTGTTCCAGCTACAGCCCTAGGTGAGGTCCCAGCCAAGAGCCAGCATCACCCACCAGACAGATATGGGAGTGAGTGAGCCTCAGATGATTATAGGTTCCAGCCTTTGATTGCCCCAGATGACCCTGAGAGGAGTAGAGATGGTCTTCCCCTGCCAAGTCCTCCACAAACTGCAGACTTAAGAGCAAAATAAATAGAAAAGTCATTGTTTTAAATCTTAAGTGTTGGGGTGTTTTGCTACAGAGCAACAGATAACTAGAATGGCACACTTCCCTGTCTTGGTCCAACCCACTGCCATCACTTTGGACCCAGAATAGCAGAGATATCAGGAAGGACACTGCACCAAAACAGGATCTTATTTCTTCCACCAACATCCTGCAAAGTTTTGACCAAGTAGCTCCTCCTCTGGGCCCCCCCCCCCCCGTTCCCTTCTTTGTAGAGCATCTTTGTATTAGACAATCTCTTAGGCTTCTGCTGGTCCCAGGTCATGTAGGAAACTAATGTGAAAATAGGAAAAGTTGCAAGTTTTAGGTATTGTGGATCATGAGCCTAAATTTTTCATGCAGTTGTATAGAAATCCAATGTTCTCCGAGAGCCTTCTTTCTAAACTTCCAATAAAAGAAAACATAGTCTAAGCTATTTGGACTTGAGAGGGAGGTTTTGCACATCTTGGGACCTCCACGTGAATCATAACTGGGCTTTGTTGAAGCCTCACAGGCCCGTCCTGATCCTGTTGTCTAGTAATTCTCATGGAGTCCCCATTCGGACCTATACCCTGAGGAAGGCTTCCAGCCTGGGGTCCTATTTAATACCTGTAGCTCTCTTAAAGTTTAAACAAAGACTAACAGGCCTCAGGCTAACAGAATTTTAAACCCCCATCTGTTGGGTGGTTTCTGGCAGATGGTCTCTGAAAGATGCTGTGTGTTTTATCATTTCATTTCATCTGAAGAGGGATTTAAAATCAATTTAGAGGTCATGTTCAGGGACTTTGTCAAAACCACAGGCTCCAAGTCAAACAGGAATTGGTCCTTAGGGGCTCACTACTGACAAAGGGAAAGTGATCTGGGCCATGGCATGAATCCTTGTTCTCATTCCCCTCCGTTGCTGAAGGGAGTTAGCTTTTCTTTTGAAGTCTATCGCCTGTTCCCTCTGTTCTTCAACTTCAAATCCCCAAGGTGAGTCCCGCTCTGTCTTGTGTTCGTAGCCAGCTATGGTGGGCTAGACTTCTCTGATGAGCAAAGGCCAGCCTGAAATCTCTGAAACCAGGTTTCCAAAGTTGAATATCACACCTCCAAAAGAAACAAAGGAAATACTAATTCCTGGAAACCTCTGGGCAAGCTTTGGAAAGAAAACAATGTAAGATCTACAGGCTTTAGAGATCTCAGCCGGCTTATGGAATATTAGTATGGAAAAATGGATTATTTGTTTTTCCACCCCCCAGCCCCCACCCCCAGATAGGCAAATCATGGAGCTCAGTGTCAGATGTTAATACCAAGAGTGCAGCAAGAATACAACTTGTTCTTCTTGGTCTGCTTAAAGCTGCTGAGATTGAATTATGTTCCTGGGATATTGGGTTTTCTCACCTTCTATCGCCTGGAGCTTGGCTATTATTGTGATATTTGGCTGAGATACTGCCAAAGTGCCAAAGGCATTTGTGGTTATGAGACCTTTGGGTGAAGGATGCCCAGGCCCTATTCATGGGCTGGCCTTTGCAGGTGCCACCTGGGTAGGGGCTGTAGCTGTGTGTAGGGGAGACTTTTTCTCTGGGCTGTTCTATCAGTCTTAGAGCAGAGGAAAGGGAGAGAATAAGCTCTTAGGGTTGCAGTCCCAGTTGAGATGGCAACCAATGGCATCCTTGCTCATCTGGCTGGAATGGGAGAAGAGGTCAGGTGTGACCTGCTGGAGGTCTCCTGCCAGGGATTCCTTGGCCCTAAGCTGTGGTTGTTGGTTAGATCACTGGACTGATAGGTTAACGTCCAATGTTGAAACTCTGGCTGGGCAGAGGATCTAACACACAGATAGAAAGTCTGAAGGTGAAATCAGAGCCACGAGCAGTTGGCCATCAATTAGCCTAGCCCCCTTTCTGTTACAAATGCAGGGACGGAGACCCCAGCCATGGAGCAATTGCTCACAGCTTACAACAGAGGCAGTACTGTCCATCACTGCCCCCACCGCCAGCTCAGGTCTCAGTCCAAGTGAAGCAGCCTGTAAACTCAGGCCCTTGGTCACAAGTGTGATCAAAGGAGGGGTTATTGCCATTAGCTCTTACTCACTAAGGAAAGTTCCAGTGCTTGCCCTGTGGGTGTCTGTTATCAGCAATGCCAGCCTGGAGTTAAGGATGGCCTCCTACATCATGGACCTGGCCCTGCACTCACACTCCAGCAAAAGGGCCCTGGGCAAAGTGAACCTCCCTGCCCCGTGCACCCACAGTCATGTAGGCCCTGCCCCAGTCTGGCTGAATGGAAGCAAAGACCCTGTCATGGGTAAAGCTTATCTCTGCTCCCAGGGGATCCCTGTTGGCAGTTAAGTTGTGGTCGTGAAGAAGGCCAACATGCTCATTGATATGGGAGTCAGATCTCAGGTTTTGTTCCTGAAATATTTAGATTGTTTTCATGGGTGACTGAGCCCTCCTCAAGCCCAGCACCTTGGTAAATAATTTTCTTCCCCTGCTGCTCCCCTCCCAGCTCCTTCTCCAAACCCCATTCGTCCCCCAGAGGTATAACTGCTGAGACTTACCCAATAGGGTCCCACTGTTGCTACAGCGTGAAGCCTCCTTGAAAAACTATGTGGCACCCTCAGCTAGTCCCAGAGACTCTGTCAAAGAACAAAGGCCACAGAGGGTTTTGTCTTAGAAGAACCCTCGTGAAGGTTTCTCTGCTTCTAGGAGAGCAGGTGAGTGTGGTCACTCTCAGCTTCCCACTAAGTGATTATCACTGGGAAGATGGGAACTGGTTAGTTTTAACAGCAAGAAGCTTAACTTAAAATCTCAGAATGGACCTGACTGCTTTTTCAGATATTTTGGTAAAGATTAATGAACTTTAATATGCAGATCATATAAATAATTTTATTTTATTTTTATTATAATAGACTTCACTTTTTAGAGTAGTTTTAGGTTCAGACAAAATCAAGCATAAATATAGAGATTTCTCATATATCCCTTGCCCCACACATGAGAGCCTCCCCAATTATCAATATCCCACATCAGAGTGGGACAGGTGTAGCAATCACTATCACCCAGAGTGCATGGTTTACATCAGCATTCACTCTCAGGGTTGTAAAGTGTGCGAATTTGGACAAACGTATGGCACTCAGCCACCCTTCCAGCATCACACAGAGCAGTTTCGTCACCCCCCAAACCCTCTCTGTGCCCCCTATTCACCTGCCCCAATTTTCTACCTCTAACCCCTGGGAACCACTGATCTTTTTACAGTTTCCAGTTTTGCCTTTTCTAAAAAGTCTGAGAGTTTGGATCACACAGTTTGTAGTCTTTTCAGATTGGTGCTTTTCACTTAGTAACATGCATTGTAAGTTTCCTCTGTGTCTTTTCACACGGCCTGATAGCTCACTTCTTTTTCAACACTGAATACTATTCCACGTCTGGATGTGTTAAATATCAAATATACTCACGTTAGTATGATTTGTCTGTTTTAACACTTGATATCGACACTATTCACTACTCATTTTAATAGTCCTATGAAGTAGGTAAGAATTGTCATGGTCAGAAAATAAGAGAATCCGTGGATAAATTACGGTGTCTTTCTGGAAGAGTGTCTCTCTGGCTGACTGTCCTTGTGCCTCTTTGACTCTGTTTATCTGTGTGACTGACTCCCTCAGTTTGCCTGTCTTCCCTCCCTTCCTTTTTTTCGTTGAATAAATATTTGCTCTCCTGCTGTATAAAAAAACATGATTTTTTGTTAATTCATGAAGCCAATAAAACTTCTTGGTACCAGTGTGAAACCCAGTGGTTGGGTAAATTGCATAGTTGGGGACAGAATGCTTTTCAATGTTAGAACGAGAGACTGACCCCACACCATAACACAATAGTTCTCTGATGTTCTACTAGAAAATGCATGTGTGTGGTGCAGGCAGTCAATGTTTGTTGAATTGAATGCAATAAAAATGATAAAAGTGACATGACAAATGCATTTTTTAAAACTTCATTACAGGTGAGCTTTCTCTGTTTCTTTGGGATGCCATCCATCTCCCTGCTCTCTGCTCTCTCTTTTTTTTCTCTCACCTTTCCCTTCTCTCTTTCTAAGATAAAATAAAGTCTATACTTTTATATCCTTAAAAATTTTTTTCATTACATGTACTATATGTACTAGAAGGTGTCGTTGGCATGTTATCCATATTTTTCATTGCATCCTTAGTTCCTAGAACATGTGAGAGAGTTTTTCTTACCTCCATGGTTTGAATCACTGGCTATAGGGCCAAAATCTATGCATGCCTTCAATTATTTCTTTCTAATCGAGGGGTAGTGAATCCTCATTAAAACAGTCATTGACATGTGGTTGGCATTTATAAAGCGTATCTCATAAAATGTTTTAACAAACTAAGGCAAAATCTCCATCCCCATTAAATCTGGTAACAGGTGAGAAAAATGGGGTTCACATCCGTTAACTAACTTGCCTCAATCATACATCTATTAAGTGTTAAGATGGAAATATGAATCCAGTTTTATTAAACTTTGCAAAGCATGTAACTTTCATTGTTTTCTGTACATTCTTAAAAGCTTATGTCATAGAAATTGTGGTTTTGCTCACATATTTGGATTCAGGTTATCAACAGCGAATATCCTTGTGTGTTCTGACTAAGGTTTCATCCTGGTCTCAGAGAACTGTAAGCATAAAGCTTCAAATCACCAGGGAAAGCAAGTGGCTGCTGGTGTTCCTGGAAGGCTTTAGCTTTAAGTTGAGGCCAGTCTTCAATGGCTTCAGTGCTCTGAGTCTCCCTTCCATAATGTCTGTTTGAAATTTCAGTTCTTTGTTCGACACCCCTTTTCCCACCTTGAAAAGCGCTAAGGTCCAGCATATTGAAAACATGCTTCAGGTTTCTCTTGATCCTAAAAATAGGAGCAGGGATTGATTCATGAGCTGCATTAATCACTGCGCAATAGTTGTGGAGTGACACAAAGCAGTAGATGGCTGCCTCCGTTATAGAATCTTCCTGATGGGCTCATAAGCTAAATTATGCTATTAAGAAGGCTATTTTTATGTTAAAAAGTAATTATACATACAATATGAGCAATATGAGTATGATTCTTCTGCAAAAAAGAGCATGCACATTTGCAATATGTCATTTACTTTTCAACAGAGTCCATCTGGTTATTCTCCTTCTACTGACACAGACTTCAAGCTCCATGAAGGCCAGAGCCTCTCGGGTGTGACGCTCAGTTTGTGTAACTAGGAGCAACATGTAGTTCCTGATGACATTTCTCTTTTTCAACACCTCCTGTGCTAGAATCTGAGTTTCAAGTCTCTCGCCCCCCCACCCCAGGCTCGTATTTCTGCCCCCTTTCCTCTTGTGCTTGTCTTTCTCCCTCTCACCTCAGCTCGGTTATTCTCATTGCAACTTTTTTCTTCCTTCCTAGTCTAACGTCAACTCCAACTCATACCATGTTCCACCCTCCACACAGGTGTACTCTTTTTCTGGGGCACCATCCCAGAATGTTTCCTTGTAGCAGATAGTCAGGGAGGATTATGTAAAAGAAAATAGACACCAAATCAGGAAGACTGGTAGAGATGAGGCCTCCCCGCAGACTCTCCTTTTCTGGGCAAACTATGTTCATGGCAGATGCCTCTGCCACCTGCTTGCTGTGCTCTGGACTCCCTGGTTTGTCAGTTCTTTGCCTACAACAATGCAAGAACTGAATGCAATATTGTCACTGTGCTTTGCCCACCATGGAGCCCAGAGGACTCACTGCTGCCCATAGTCTAGAGCAGGCGTCCTCAAACTTTTTAAACAGGGGGCCAGTTCACTGTCCCTCAGACCGTTAGAGGGCCGGACTATAGTTTACAAAAAAAAAAAACAAAACTGTGAACCAATTCCTATACACACCACACATATCTTATTTTGAAGTAAAAAAACAAAACGGGAACAAATACAATCACACCGCCTCATGTGGCCTGCGGGCTGCAGTTTGAGGACCCCTGGTCTAGAGATTTTGTTTCGAGTAGTTTCACATAATATTGAAATTAACATCTTTTTAAATGCCATGCTTCATTACTAACTATATATAGAGCTTGGGGCAATCATATGTCCAGACTCTTTGTTTTTTACATGAAATGTTGTAAAATAAGTACCAAGTGCAATGCCCCCCAAACACATACTGTAGTTGCACGGAAACTACGGTAACTATTTTAACATTTGTTTTGCAAAAGTAATTCACATTCATCAGTGCAAAATGAAAAAATACAAATATACTAAGCTACCCATAATTATACCAGGCAAAAATATCTACCCCTAACGTTTTAATGTATAGCCTCCTGCTCTGTATCCCATGCATTTATCTGCCGGGCTATCCGGCAGGTCCAGAAGAGGGGAGAGCAGGGCCAGCCTGACTCTGTCCCCAGGGCTGAGCGGGATGGTGAACCTCGGGCCCAAACAAGAACACACAGAGCCAGAAGTCTGTCGAAGCAGGAACTCAACTTTATTGCCAAGCAGCTGCTTATATAGAGCGTGGGGAAGGGGTGGGGAAAGGAGGCGGGGGTTGAGGTGGTGTGATGAGTGGTAACAGGGTTGGGCCAATGGCATGGTACTACGTCGGCTGTATCTAGGTAGAGGCAGTTTCAGGCCGGGCCTTGCTGAGTAGTTGCTACGGGGAAGTAGCTCCATGGATCAGGCTCGGGAAGTTGCACTAGGCCTCAGGCACATGGCAGGGCCCAACATTTATCTTTAGCTATCACCTAGGTATTTTAACCACATCAGGATCACCTTGTTTATATTGTCTTATAACCTGCCTTTTTTACTTAACATATTATAAAAATATCTCTGTATTAATAAATACATTTCTATAATATCCTTTGCCTGGATAACATTCTCTTTTGCACTCTCATAGTATATTCCACCTATTATCAACTGTTACAAAACCAATTCAAGTACTGAGAGGAACATGACTGGATCTTTGTGCACATTCTCAATTATTTCCCTCAGATGTTTCTAGAATCAAAATCAGCAATTCAGTGGATTAAAAATAGTTTGGGACTTCTAGTACAGACATAGTTGATAACTTGGGAAACTTTAAAGAGTATTTTTTTATTGCAAATTAATATGAGGATACACATTCTTAGGTTACATTGTTCTCACAGGGCAGTTTCAGTTGTAAAAGAGCCCCCCCACCCCAGGGTGTATGTCTACCCTCACAACGTGCACTTTAGGTGAGATTCTGCCTCATTCCCTCCCTCCTTCTGCCAATCATCCTCTCCCCACCCCTCCTGCCTTTCCCTGCCTCCATATTAGCCTATATTTGTGTTTTACTGTTATACGAGCATATCATTATTTATGTATTGGTTTAATTTTAGTATGAAGTACATTGAATATTTATTTTTCCATTCTTGCAATAGTTTACTAAGAAGAATGTATTTCAACTCCATCTAGGTAAATATAAAAGATATAAAGTCTCCATCTTTTTAATGTCTGAATAGTATTCCATGGTATACATATGCAGTTTGTCAATCCATTCATGGCACTTAATTTGGTTCCACGACTTGGTAATTATGAATTGAGCCACAGTAAACATTCTGGTGCAAATGTTTTTGTGGTAAAATGATTTTTGTATTTAATACAAACATATGAGAAAATGTTCATTGTCTTTAATCATCAGAGAAATGAAAATCAAAACCACTCTTAAGGTATCACCTAACCCCAGCAAGATTAGTCCACATCACAAAATCCCAAAGCACCAGATGCTGGCATGAATGTGGAGAGAAGGGAACACTTTTATACTGCTGGTGGGATTGCAAACTAATACAGCCTCTTTGGAGAGAAGTATGGAGAATCCTCAAAGATCTAAAAGTAAACCTTCCATTTCATCCTGTAATCCCACTACTGGTATCTATCCAGAAGAACTCTAAGGAGTATTAAATTTCATCCTATAGTTAGTTGGCTTAGAGAATTTAAAAATTCTTTATTATGTGGTATCAGGTCGTGCTACAAATTCAATAACTATTTCTTCTATGTCCTGTCAATGATTTAAAAAAAAATATTGAGCAAGATAAAGTCACTCATTCTATAACTATTTGCCAAAAGTCATTACTACCTAGGCAGGCACTCTGCTAGATACTGGTGCAAAGAGAGTAGAAACTCGGGAGTGCGTAAGCCTTCATCTTGGTTCTCTTTTATTTACTTAATACAGGAAACACTGTTCCATTAATAAATAATCGGAGGCATTTTTGCTGGTTAAGTTTGTTCTCCTGTTTCCATTTCTTAATGTGCTAAAATATAAGTTACTTTGTCAAGTTTTAAAATATCCTGTCAAAATGGAAATAAGTGTAATTTGGCATGAACATGACTTACGTTTTTTCCACTCTGGATTTTAAAAAAAATGACACATGACTATTTTAGAAAAATTCAGAAAAGTATAAAGAAGAAAATAAATGACTCATAACCAGACCATTCAAAGGCAATTACTGTTAATTGGTATATTTCCTTCCAGGCATTTTCTTTGTATATTTTTTACATAGCTGAGATCATACTCTATAGGCTGTTTTCCAAGCATTTAATGTCAATATTTCCCTATGTTATTAAAAACTCTTTGAAAACATTATCTCTAATGGCTCCATATTATTCCATCATAAAAATGAATTAAATACATTGAGTTTGATCGTTAATAGTGAAAGCTCTGACATGAGACTGCGTAGGCTGTAATCCTCATGCTGCTGTGGATTGGTTTGTGATCTTGAGCAAGTTACTTAACTTTGCTGTGGCTTAGTTTCCTTTTATGCAAAATTAGGATAATCACAATGAATAGCTTATAAGATTTTCTCAAGGAATACATAGGATAATTCGTATAAAACTTAAATCAACACCTGGTACAAAATGAGCAAGCAATAAAAGTTATCATCATTATTATTACTATTACTTTTTTCTAAATTTTTCTACCTATTGCTAAATATTTAAGTTGTTTTCAACTGAGATAACATTCACTATGATAAAAAAAAAAATCACTGAACACTGTAATTGTTGATGAATGCTTTTAAAACTGTAGAATATTTTTGTAGGAGAAAAACAAAGTCAAAGGTATAAACATTCTTAGATTCTATATATTGCAAAATTGCAAATCTATCCCTTATCTACAGAATAATGCAGTGTTGTTATTTTAAATAGGGAAATAATTTGTTCAGCTTTCTCCTATATCATCCTCTTACCCCAGGAGTTAGTGGTTGCTGTGAGCTGTGATGCCACAGCACTCTACCTAGGGTGGCAAAGTTAGACACTGTCTCAAAAAACAAAACATTCATTTATAATTTATACCCCTACCAGGAATGGGTAAAATTATCTATCTCATTGTTCTTACCATGCTGGGCATAATTAATTTTAAAGTGTTTTATATTTAATTTAAATTTAAAAAAAAATTTTTTTTTGACATGATTGCAAGAGGGACTTTACCTAATTAATGCAACCAGTGTAACCTGGCTTATTGTACCCTTAATGAATCCCCAACAATAAAAAAAAATAAAAATAAACTTTTTTTTTGAGAGAGAGCCTCATTCTATTATTGCGCTGGGTAGAGTGCTGTGGCATCATCAGAGCTCACCACAACCTCAAACTCGTGGGCTCAAGCGATCCTCTTACTTTAGCCTCCCAAGTAGCTGGGACTACAGGCATCTGTTATAAAACCCAGCTAGTTTTTTTTTCTATTTTTAATAGAGATAAGGTCTCACTCTTGCTCAGGCTGGTCTAGAACTCCTGAGCTCAAGCAATCCACCTGCCTAAGCCCTCCAGAGTGCTGGGATTATAGGCATGAGCTACCATGCCAGGCTAAATTTAATTTAAACTTACTTTTAAATATATTCTAATTCAATAAGTGAAAAGTTGTATATCAGTGTTTTAATTTGCTTTTCTTTGCCTACTCTTGGAATTGAACCTTTGTCAAATATTTATTAGCTATTTGTATTTCTATATGTTGGTAAGTATTTCAGAGAGAAAGGAAGAGATCAAGATCTATTTATTTTACAAGAGTCTTTGTTTTGATCTTCTTCTTCTTTTTTTTTTTTTCCAGTAGGATGGGGGAAGATGTTACTTTTTTGATAGTAAATATACTACCCTGTGTCTGACCATGTCTCATTCCTACTGAACTATTTTGTCCCCCCATAGTTATTTTCTGTTTCTAAAGGCTTTCGCGCCATCTGGTTAATTATCCATTTCAGAAGTTTGCCAAAGAACATTGTTAAACTTACAGGTCTGTGGTCCCTAAATTCCATCTTCTTTTCCTGTTAAAAAAAGTCTGACAACATTAGCCAATCTTCTCTCTCTGGTACAACTTGAAATCTCCATGATTGTTCAGAGCACACAGGGATATAGAGATTATCTGTAGCACTTTTTCGGGGACTTGAACATGGTTGAGCAGCCTTGAGCAGACAGGCCACAGATTGCTCCATTACCAAGTCAATGACTCTTGGGCACCTGGTTAGAAAGAGGCTGAATCCTGGACCCAGTGTTGGTTCCATGCCTGCTCCCCTGGCTTATTCCCCAGGTCCCCTCATTGGCTCCCTAACTTGGATGCTTTCACTGGTTCCCAGCCGGGCGATATAGCTGGTGTTTTCCAGCCTTTGTAGCATTACAGCAACTCCCAAGTTCAGGCTTATCTGATATTGGCCAGTGGTCTTCCAGGCTCTGCAGACCATGGGCTCAGCAGGCCCAAGCTCCCATTGTCATCTTTTCCAAGACAGTCCCTTCTACCCCTTCCGTCATTGCCTACAAACCTACACAACCCTGAGAAACAGCCCTCTCCACCTGTGTCTGGATGGAAAATCTTTACCTGTTGCCTGCAAAGCGTATGTTCTTTCTTTCTTTCTTTCTTTTTTTTTTTATTGTTGGGGATTCATTGAGGGTACAGTAAAACAGGTTACACTCATTGTATTTGTTAGGTAAAGTCCTTCTTGCAATCATGTCTTGCCCCAAAAAGGTGTGGCACACACCAAGGCCCCACAAGCATATGTTCTTTCTTATGATGATCACATGACTCTTCCCTAAAATTTTAGAACTCAAAGGCTGGGCTCAAATTTTGTTCACCATTTTCTTTATTTACTATAATAATAATAATAATAAATTATTATTTATGATAATGCAAATAACATTCACTGAATTCTTACTGTGCACTCAGCCTTGTGCTATGTGGTTCACGAACATTCTCTCACAGCATCGTCAAGGCAAGTATATAAGGTTGGTTCTGTTATCATTTCCACATCACAGATGAGGAAAGTGAAACTTAGAGACGTTAAAGAGCCTTCCTGAAGTCACATGGGTGCTAATAAGGGGCAGGGAGTTGTGCTGTGAGTTGAGTTCAGGCCAATCTGACTTGTCAGCCCATACTCTTTTTTTGTTTTGTTTTGTATTTTTGAGAAAGCGTTTCATTTTGTCACCCTTGGTAGAGTGCTATGGCATCACAGTTCACGGCAACCTCAAACTCCTGGGCTTAACTGATCCTCTTGCCTCAGTCTCACAAGTAGCTGGGACTATAGGTCCCCGCTACAACACCTGGCTATTTTTAGAGACAGGGTTTTGCTCTTGCTCAGGCTGGTCTCAAACTCCTGAGCTCAGGCAATCCACCTGCCCCGGCCTCCCAGAGTTCTAGGATTCAGATGTGAGCCATAGCGCCCAGCCAGGCAGCCCATGATCTTGACTCTAAGACCAAACCACCTGGGTTTCCTCATCCTCCTTCTTTCCCCTTAATCTAATTTTCAGCCCCTTTTATAAATCACACATGTCTTGTTACATATCTCTATAAACAATGACATTTCAAAGCTGGAGAGGCCCTGGTTGCCATTTCATTTGGCCAGGTGAGACCAGACCTCCTCCTGAATGACTTCTGGGGAGTATGGCTATGTGAGAGCCCCACCGGACAATCATGCATCTTCTTCTGTGACGTCACACTCTCCCATTTGCTCTGCAAGGGGATTTCTTTCTACTCTCTTCCTAGGCTCCTCCTGCCCTCAGCCCCTGGCAGGCTGCTGCCTGTTCCTGGGCTTCTCCCTATTGGTCTCCTACTTGCTCCACTTAATTCATTCCTAAAGATCAGGAACATAATGTCTTTCATCTTTGGGGTCTTCCTGTCATAGTCTTTCAGGTGGTTATAAAAACATACCATGGAGTGGGTGGCTTATGAATAACAGAAATATATTGCTTACAGCTCTGGAGGCTGGGAAGCCCTAGACCGAGGTGCCAGCAGATTTGGCAACTGGTGAGGACCTACCTGCTGGTTCACGGGTGCTGCCATCTTGCTGTGTCCTCACATGGCAAGGGGTGAGAGGTTCTTTTAGGTCTCCTTTATAAGGGCTCTAATCCCGTTCATAGGAACTCTGCTAAATAAAAGCCCCAACTCTCAAAGGTCTTACCCTATAATACTATCACATCAGGGATTAGTTTACAGCAAAAGAATTTTTTAGGGGACACACATATTTGGTCCACAGCATCTCCCAACAATTGACAACCCATTGAACATGCCTTCCTCAAATCTTTTCACCTTGTACAGATATAATTGGTACTGACCTTGGGCAGGAAAACAGCACCAGTCTACAAGTGTTGACAGTGCGAGGGAGCTGTGGCTGTGATGTCTGGAGTATATGCTCACAATTCCTGCCTTCCCTGCCCACTTCCTACCCAAGTTTAGGTAGAAAAGTCACTTTTGTATCTAGTTTTTGTTCCTCTTTCAGCAACTCCTCAGTAATGGCAGATTTAATGGCTGCAGTTTCTGCTATTTGTGACTCCAAATTACTCGATATGTAACAAATTGTCATTTTGCTGAGATAAGAATTTGAAAAACTTATGCTATTAGGCTGAGGGTGGTTTCAAGTCACTTAGACAGTGAGTGAATTGTTGTTTTCT
Source organism: Loris lydekkerianus (assembly GCA_963574355.1). Taxonomy (NCBI): domain Eukaryota; kingdom Metazoa; phylum Chordata; class Mammalia; order Primates; family Lorisidae; genus Loris; species Loris lydekkerianus. The sequence goes on from CAUYPK010045066.1 coordinate 26,794, forward strand.
GCCTCTTGTGGCAAAGCATTTTATGGAGGTAATGATATGCTGTAGTGGAATTCACAGATGTGAGGATTCTAGGAGTCGCTGGATGCACCCTGCCCAAGTTCCAAGAGTTTAGCTGGTGGTGTAAGACCCAGGGCACAGGGAGGCCTCTCCTCCTTGCCTCCTGCTAAGTGTAAGAAATTGGTGGGGAATTGACTTCAGCTTCCTATGACACCAACACCATCACAGTCACTGACAGAACCTCCCCAGAAATCAGGAGTGGTCTTGATATGCAATCATATGGGTAGACCTAGTAGTATCCAATTAGCTCATGTTACATTTACCTGCTCCAGGTAGTACTAATGCTTAGTCCTGACTGCTTCTCGTAGGCTACATAGATATTATACTTATTAAAATGGAAATATTTCATTTGTATTTGGAGATACTAGAGGATTTGAAAAAATATTTTCCATCAGAGCTGTAATGTTGTGTAGATGCTGTGGGTGTGTGACCCACCCCTATGTAATGCACTCTTTTATCCAGCAGCCCAGAGGGTTAGTTTCTGTTACACCTGTTTCCCACAGCCATCATGTCCTGGTGCTGCCCAGAATCTCAGTGCCCCTGAGACCCAGGAAGTCTTGGGGAGATAAAGAGCCACTTGCAGAAAGAGACTCCATTATCGTGAAAGCTACTCCTGCAGTCATTGCCAAAAGCAATTTCTCTGAGTTTATGCTTAAACTTTAGAAGACTCCTCCTGCCATCATGATTGAAGGGGAGAGGGAGGGAGCCGAGCCATTGTGGTTGGCCAGTGTCATCAGTCACAATGAGCCCTAATCCTGATGGGACTTTTGAGAAGATGCTCGCATGATGACAGATGAGGCTGTGCACAGGAGTTAACTCTCTCATTTGTAATCGTTACTTTTTGGCCATTCAGTAACCATCCTGTAAGATTATTTTCCGAATTTCCTGAAGGAGAGAAAGGAGCCAGGTTTTACACATTTTCTTTGGTGAAGCAGCTCAGCACCTATAAATGTTTTCAGAAAACTTTCCAAGCCCCTCCCCCAAGATCCAACTTCAAGACCGTTATTCACGCCCTGTCCCCTGTTTTGTGTGGGTGATGACATGGTGATGTGGGCACAACTACGTCTTCCTGAATCTGTGCTCAGAGTAAGCCCAGGAGCCTTCTGTAGCTAATATCTCCATTGCCATTTAGGAATGTCCTCAGGGCAAGAGGCAGTATGATGGAACACTCTGTGACTTTTTCCTGTGGGGAACCATGGCCACATCTCTTAGTCCAAAGCTTCCTTCCTCAGTACTGGGCCATGGCCCACCTGTGCTGGGGATGGCCCACAGGTGTATGGAGACACCGACCCCCCCACCCCCCAGCCCATCAGCACCCTGGGAGACTGGGCCAGACCAGGGGTGGCTGAAGCCCTTGAGCCCGTCGCCTCTGCAGGCAGCCCCTTCTGTATACTCCAGTAGGCCATACAGGTGGGGTCATTTTCTGTGGATATGAAAAAAGGTTGGGAAGCACTGACACTTCTCTGGTATTTATTTTCCTTTTCTATAAGTTGGGATTGTTTTTTCTTATTAAGACTCTATGAGGATCAAGGGCTTAAGTGAAGGGGCTGTAAGGGCTGCCATGCATTTGTGGGGTATGTCACTGGCCCCAGAATAGAACTCTGTCTCTAGTTTACTTTCATTGGCTGTCCCTCGGAGAGTGAGATGGAGTTGTAAAATTAATGCACCGCCCCTACCATTTGGTTTAAGCACTGACACAACCCACTTCCTCTGTCTTCCCTTCTTCCGCCTTCTCCAGGCCCCTACAGAAACTGAGGGGCTCCCCCTGCCACTTGTACTGAGGACACACATTGCAGCATAGCTCCTCCTCCCAGGCTATCCCGAATTCACATCCCAGCACTTCCCAATCCCCATGGGCTTGCCCTTTTCTCTCTGAGCCTAGGCTGCTTTAATAGCAAGTCTTTGCCTAGTGCCAAGAGCATCCTGAGTTGTGGCATCTTGCACCGGGGTGTGAGCTGCCCGGTGTGGGCCCCTTCCCTTAGGGGCTCCAAAGGAGGACACTTTCTCCCTGCCTTGTGGCCAGATCTCATGATCCAGAGGAACTCCCCGCTGCCCTTCTCCCCAGCAGGCTTCCCAGCCCAGGGCTATCTTGCTAAGTGAGTGAAGACCAAGTCATAAACCAATATGCCGTGAAATGTTAACACTGGATTCTCTGGATGCTGGAGGTATGCACAGTATTTATTTTCTTCTTTAGGCCTTCTTGATTTTTTCAGATGTTCTATAGTAAAACCGAAAGTGTATTTTAAATTATACTCTATAAGATGCACTCAAGATGTGCTGCATGAAGGCAAATAACAGCTTCAACATTCCTTCACACCCGCTGGCTCCAAATTACTGCCTCTGCCTCTGCCGTTGGAGCCAGGCAGTGGAGGGGGCCGGAGCCGCCCGGAGGGGAGGAGGCAGCTACGTGGGCCATTGAATTTCCTCTTTTTAGATGTTGCTCTGGCAGCTAATTCCAGGGTGCTCATCTGTATGGTGGCAGTGTGACTTTCATGTTTCCCCCAAGGTGTTTTATGGCTTTTTTACCGTGGTGCTTTGAATAACTTCCTTTTGGTAACTTCCAAGATAGTGAAAAATATCAGATGATTTTTCCCCCTCCACTTTTCCTGTCTTCTTTATTTTGCCTCCCTTCCTTAATGGGAGCCTCCTCACACCACTCCCTTCTCTTCCCTCCCCTTTCTGTCTCTCTCTCCCTGCTGCCCCTTCCCTCCTTCCCTCTCTTCGCCTAACCCATAAAGCTAAGTGAAAGCTCCTGGTGAAAGACAGACCCTGACCATGCTGGCCTGGGCCATGGAAGGGGAGTGTAAGTCCAGGGTTATAGGTGGCACCCAAGTGGCTGCAAAAGCAGCTCCTGGTGCCATGTCAACCTTCCGTTTTCCAGAAGGGAATTCAGGTTTCAAAGCAAAGGGAAGGCTAGGCCTGCTGGCTGGATTCCAGGTCCCTTCTCTGTAGGAGGCTGGGCCAACAGACTGAGCAGCAGAGGAAGGGCAGGAGGACAACTGGCAAGCCAGGTCCGTCCTGCCGCAGGGTAGAGCCAGCTAGCTGGCAGCTCTAAGTGGCCTTTCTGGTTGACCTGTAGGTATCTGTTGTTCCCTGTTAGGGGAAGGCTGCAGCCATCATAATCTGCTCAATCTCTTTCTGCTGCGATTAAGTCAACATCCCTGTCCTCCAATGCAGGCAGTGTGACCTCCAAGGGGTCCTGTGCTGGACAGTGTCACTGTGGTTCCCCAGTTACAGCACACCTTTCTTGGTGGAAAATAAGGAGCAGGTCCTCTGGACTGAGAGACTTGTGTTTGAATAACCCCTGTCCTCTCTGGCCTCCCACCCTACCCCACTGCCTTTAACTGGTTGACTCTACTGACCCACCGCAGGGCCTTGGCTCAGGCATCAGCTTCTCAGGTCTTCAGGATGACATTACATCCCCATTACACATTCCGGTAGGGCCACACATCTCCCCTTCACAAGGCACACCAGCATGGAGAAGTTGCAAGGAGTTGAGAAGCTGTTTGGACTGCTCTCTTCTGCCCACCACACTCTAAGCTCTGAGCCCGGAGGCCCTAAAAGAGCAGGGTTTGATTCTGCTCACTGATGCAGCCCACATGCCAAGGGCAGAGCCCGCCCATAGGAGATGCTCAGTGAGTAGTCACTGATTGAATGAGTTTATTCAGCGCCACCCCAGGACCTTGGGCAAGTCTCTCAATCTCTCCGACCCTCAGTTTCCTCACTGGAAACTGGGGGTAACAATCCCCCATTCAGAAAATTGTGGGACTTACGTATGACAGTGGTTGTGCAGCACACAGTGCGGGGCCAGGCATGTGGAATATGCACGCTTGAAGTACCAGTTGCTTCCTTAGTTTTGTTTATTTCATCAGACTATTGAGCTGAGCAGTGATTTGAAGGTTTAAAGAGCAAAAGTCTGTCTCCCAGTTTCTTTTCCTTTCCTCCCTTCTTCCATGGTTGGGTGAGACACAGAATGGGGGAACAGAAGATTGGATGTCATGATTTCTCAACAACAAGATGCCCTTGGGTAAAGCTTTGTCCCTTCCTGTGTCTCCGTTTCCTCATCTACGTGACAGGAAGACATAGTCCTCACGGCCCCTCCCAACTCTCCCTACGCATCTCTGCTTGGGGACAGGGGTGGCAGTGACTGCCCTGTTCATGCTGCAAGATGAGTGGAAGGTAAAAGGTGAAACAGTTGCAGAGTTGGGCAAAGCAAATCACGCTGATGGCCCCTCTATTTTGATAGCAGCTGAGTTTATTTTAGTACTGTATATACTCGAGTATAAGCCGAGTTTTTTTCAGCATAAAATTTGTGCCGAGTTCAGGTTTTTCTGCACAAATTTTGTGCCGGAAAAAACTTGGCTTATACTCGAGTATATAGGTAATACAGAGGAAGAATGTTTTAGGCTATATCATCGTGACAGTGTCCCTTAGTAAGAGCACAAGGATTTCTAATGTTCCTTTCTTCAAAAGAGCCTGAGGGCTTTGTACATACTGTCTCATTAATTCTTCAAGCATCCTCAAATTTGGCTGGGAAAGTATGATCAGTTCTGTTTTATATGCAGAGAAACAAAGCTTCAGAAAGGTTAAGCAGCTTACCCCAGGTCAGGCAGGAACATCACTGTAACATCGCCCTGGTCTGTCTCCAGTGCACCTGTCTGCCCCTGCCCCTGAGACCAGCCGGAGGGAGAGGGCTTTGTGCTTAGCGATGTGGCATTTAGACTTGTGGCTTCTTAGAGGATAGACCCTTTCTCCTGAAGTTAGAGGGGTAACAAGTGGGAAAAGAGGAACTGAAAGGTCTGGACGTTAGTAGAAAGTGTCTGTCCCTATTTATCCCTCAGACTAAGCATCCTTTCCATGGATAAACCAAGGCCCTATGTCAAGGACTCAGATGATGGTGATATAGAAATTACTCTGGCTGTGCCCGAGACCCTGGGACTCACCCTGACTGCAGGCATGTGTCTCTAGGTCACCTTCCTGGTTGACCCGATGGGATCTGTTGTCCTTGGTTAGGAGAAGGCTACAGGCATCTGTGATCTGGTCAACTCCTTTCTTCTGTGTTTAATTCGATGCTCCTGTTCTCCTGGGGAATCAACATCACCTCCAAGGGGTCTGTGTTGGGCAATAGCATTCCCAGCTGGCCTGCACATAAGGCTGTGTGGCTGTGTGTCCTACCCTGACCGTCAGTGGCTATGCGACCTTGGGTAGGGAAGTCATGTTTTTAGAGCCTCAGTCTTTCCGTCTATAGCAGAGGTTGACTCAGAGTTGTTGTAAGGATCAAGAAGGTAGATGTCTCTGAAAGAGAGCCCCTAAGCCCTGGTGGATGTATAAGCAGTCAGTGCTGCTCTTCCACACTGGAGCTCCCCACCTCTTCCTGTAAAAGCAGCCTGCGCCCTTCCGGGGGTGATCTCAGAGGTCACCCTAATAACTCCTGCATCTCCACTTGAAACATCAGGTCAAGGGAAAAGCCAGTTCTTGGATAGTTTGCAGTCTACATGCCCAGGGACAGTTGGGCCCACTGGTGGGTGATCATCCCTATGAGGGCTCCTGGTTCCCAAAGAAAAATGCTTTTTTAGATGTACTTGGTTTTCCAGGCTAGCCCATCTTTGCAACTTTGTGTCATTTTCAGTACATTAATTATTTAGTGCCTGGTAAAGCTCTCTGAGATCACAAGATGAAAGGCCTAGTGGCAGTTTAAAGCTTTTCTTTTGATTATTATTCTAGTCAACATATTTTGGGGGGAGAAAATAGACTTGTGATCACAGGGGAGTAAATTTCATAAAGAGTAGAGTACAAGCCAGCCACAAAAATGGACCCAGAGCAGATAGTCACATTGCCCTGTGAATGGCAGCAGCTAGGCCTTGAGAGGGTGGGATATTAAGAATCAGGCCACCTGGAGAGTGATACCCTGTCCGTTGCTCCCGTAGTTAGGAAAAATGCCAATTAATTAGTCTCCTATAGCCATAGGAAGCCAGTGAGTCCACCCTGGCTGGGGAGGTAGGACCAGGGACTGAGCGCTGGGACAGGGATTCAAGGACAAGGGGAGACTTGCAGTGCTCACAGGCTGCTCAAGAGTGGCCTGCTTGGGACACTGAGGACATCTCTATAGAGGCCAAAATGTTGTGATTTGGGGACTACACAGGAGAGAGACAAATTCTGAAGGGGTGGCATCAAATGTTACATCGCCTTCATTATCCGACTTTGGTCACAAATTATAAGTCACTAATGCCTGCACAGATGGGGTATCTCAACTGATAAAATAGGTCTATGCCTCTGACCAGCCCTGCACCTGTCCCCATCCGTAAGAAACATGCCCCTCATGAGACCAAACAGCTTCCATGAAATGCTTTTCCTATGTTTGTCCTAAATCTGGGAGCAAAACATTATTTCTACACAAGCAATGGATCTAAAGCTTAGGATTTGTGAATGAAATTAATCTACTTGTGGATGGAAAAGAAGCCATACTCTATAAGTTAATTTAAAGAACCAAATTTGAGGACCATGACCCTGAGCCACACTCAAGAATCCTTGAGCAAGTGGACTCAGGGTGGTGGCATTACAATTGGCTTTATACATTTTAGGGAGACAGAGATTATAGGTAAGATCATAAGTCAATACGTGGAAAACATACATTGGTTTTACTCAAAACAGGGGGAACATCTCAAAGTGGGGGTCCACAAGTTATAGGTGGGTTTAAAGATTCTTTAATTGATAATTGGCTGAAAGAGTTAGGCTCTAATAGATCAGGAGGCAGCAAAAAGGAATGCTGAGTTAAGGGTCTGTTAATCAGAGACAAACTATAGGACAAATGCCCAGACTCCAGGGGTTTGTTGTATAGATTGAGGACCTCCTGAGGCCTATCAGTGAGTCACAAAGGATATCTCTAAGGAGGCAGGGGGGCATGATGACTAGCAATTCAGTTTTAGGGGATCCCCTTGGCTAAGAGGGGTATCCAGTCAGTCAGCCACTGGGAGGGGGAGCCTTAATACTTTATTTTAGTTTACTTGCTATTATAATCCATGAACAATATGTTGGGTGAGTGGCCTCAATGCACAGTCCAAGGTGGCCCTGGGCCAGAAATGGTTAAACAGGTGGGGAACCCTGTGCAAATTTTGTTTTGTCACAGCTGAATCTCAGTTCAACTGCTTAAAGCAGGCTCCAACCCAGGGAAAATGGGAAATTTGGGGAGGAGGGATTTGAGTTGGCCCTTTAAGAAAGGGTAGGGTTTAGAGAAGTAAGTAAGGGTGGGGGAGGACATTCTAGGCGAGATTAGCTTGGGCAAAAGGTCAAAGCACTGGGGTTTCGAATTGATATGCTTCACCTATTTCTGGGACAATCTCTTTGTGATTCCCTTTTGGGGGTGTCTCTAGGATACCCTGCAGTAACCAACTCCCCAAGCAGGAAGGCCAGGACCCTGTAATAATTCCCTTTGCACCACCATTAGCACCCCTCGGTGCTGCTTCTGGGGGGGAGGGTGCCTGCTTCCATTGGCTGACAGATGTGGTTCACCAGTGAATGAACTCAGTAGTTATTCACCAGGCCTTTGGGGGTTGGGGAGAGGCAAGAAGCAGGTATTGAAACTACAACTTTCAACAGTATAAAAGAATATTATGGGAGAGTCATTTTTTTTCTTCTGAATTTGAGTTACTAAGAATGAGAACAAACATCCCTGGCAGGAAGAGATGGGGCTTAAGAGAAAGGTGAGATAGAGTAAGGGCTGTTTAATTCCATTCAAATTCCTCCCCTGACACTAACAGCGCCTCTCTGAATGAGCCAGCTGGAAGAAAATGTGAAAGCAGGCTATGGAGCACCAAGTAGGCAGGAACCGCAGGGAACCATAGAGAACAGCTAGCTCAACCCGCTCATTTTCCAAGCCCGGTGAAGGTCTGAAGAGTCTGCGTGTTTAGGACAAACAAGGCACCTGCAAATTCTCCTTTTTCCTTCCTCTGAAATTGCATTTCTGTTTTTAATACTAAATTAACAACCTATTACAACTCTACTGTCACCATTAACATTAAGTTGAGCAGTCAGGTGACTTCACTGAGGCTGTTGCTTTGGCTACACAGGTGCAGGTTCAGTCTGATGAATACTCAATCTATTTCCCTTGGGCTGCCAATCCCCAAAAGAGGCTGTGCTCACTAACCCCTGTTTGACATCCGGACCACTATTTATTTGGCCAAGTTAAGCTTCGTTTTGTGTGACACAAAATCATTGTGAAAGAATGCATTATTAAGTGTGTTTTCAAATAAGCAGGAAAAAAAACTAGCAGGCTGTCACTGATTGTTTTACTGTTGGAAGGCAAATAAATAAGTGAAACATGTACAGGCAAGGTAGGAACTGTTCCAAGGAGTGTTTGGAATAGAAGCATTTGTTACGTTTTATTGATGGAGGTTTGTAAAAACAGGCTTGCTAGTGAGCCCAGGGCGTTCATGTAAATAACCATCACACATGCATAGCTCTTTATTATTTATAGGGACCCAAGTATTATACATTCACTACGTTATACATATTGGCTTAGGAATAAATAGCCACAGAGCAAAAACTGTAAAAATAAAGATCGGAAATAGAGACATTGCCAACTGGCTGAAATTTGAGCAGTTGAGATCGTATACAGTTGGCAAAGTCAATAATTAACGAGTGAATAATAGAGAAGCAGCTGTTTGGGTACACTTTTGATTTCTGGGCATTGTACTTATTGACACATGATGCCTCTGATATAGGAACAGGACCAAGACTCCCATTCATTTTGGATTGTAAAACAAATAGAGGCATAAAACTTGAAGAATGATATAACTAATATTTACAGCATATTATGCATACATTATCTCCTCTAGTCCTTACAAAACCCTAAGGTTTTTGAAGATTCTTCAAAAATTCTTCAAAGATTCTTATTCTTAATATCACTTTTAGAAAATTGAGATTTCATATAGTTTATGATTAGCCTGAAGTTAACAGCTAGTAAGAGCCAGAGCAAATAACTTCCTCCAGAGCTCTGGTTTCATTTATTTGAAAAATATTTATTGAGTGCCTACTATGTTCCAAGCATGGGGACATAGCAGTGACTAGATCAGGAGGCCCACAATAAACAGATGAGCCCACACAGTGCACATTTATGTGTAAGAAATAGCACAGGGCATTGGGTGGGACGTGGTTTACAATGAGCCCTATTTCAACAGGATGATCAGGGATGATCTTTCTGAGGAGGTAATATTTGAGTAGAGACCTGGGTGGAGAGAGGGACTAAGCACACCTCTGAGGGGGAAGAAATTTCTAGGCTGAGGGAATTGGCAGTGCAAAGGCCCTGAGGTGGGAGCATGCTTGGCGAGTGCAGGGAACAGCAAGGAGGCCTGTGGGACTGAGATCCAAGAACAGGGGAAAAGTGACTATAGTCACTTTTGGAGAGAGAACCAGCGGCCGGAGCAGGTGGGGCCTTTAAGGGCTAGGCCATCGCAAGACATTTGAAGGGTATTTCAGAGCTAAAGGGTCCATCTAACTGCTGAAAGCTGGCCTGCTGGTATGTGAGGTGGGCAGGAGAAAGATGAGCAGGGAAATTCAGGCAGAGCCATTAAAATTTGTTGATGAAATGGAGAGAGGGGAAGAGGCAGGGTGATGGGTAAGCTCTCATCTGATGAGCACAATGTGGGACATAACATCACACCCCGGGGTGAAGGGCTCAGCTACAACTTGAACTTTGCCTAACAAAGGCAAACAATGTAACCTAATCATCTGTGCCCTCATACTAATCTGAAATAAAAAAAAAATTAATAAGGGTTATAAGAAAAAGTAAGAAGCCAAAGATTCTTCCTTGGTTTTTGGCCCAAGCAACCAGTATTGGTATCCCTTTTTGAAATGGGGAATCTGGAGCTTAGGAAAAAGGTATCCTGGGTTTGTTGTGCCCATGTTAAGTCTGAGATGCTTATCAGACAATGGCAGGGAGTCTTCGAACAGGCATTTGGATGTATATTCCGTTATTCAGGGTAGAGTTTGGGCTGGAGATAGGAATTTGGTAGCATTCATATTGATACACAGAAGATATTAAAAGCTGTAAAACTGGATGAGATCACTTTAGGAATTGATATGGAGAAGATAGAAAGTCCAAGTTCTTCAACTTTTAACAATAGTTAAGTAATAAAGATTTCATGGAATTTTTTTTTTTCCATTAAGCTGAGCTTATTTACCATACATACTCGAGTATAAGCCGAGTATTTTCGGCACAAAATTTGTGCTGAAAAACCCGAACTCGGCACAAATTTTGTGCCGAAAAAACTCGGCTTATACTCGAGTATATACGGTACATGGCACTGGGTGATTTTTCAGTGAATTTCTCCAAGAAAGAAAAGTCAGAGTTTTTAAAGTCATAGGAAGAGGGACACATCATGGTCCTGCTTATTCAGAATTGGAAATCAGTACTTTGGATAAAAGGATGATTTCACAGGTCTGTGTGAGCCTGGTTACAAGAAGTCCCCTCCTTCCATGGTCAGTGAAGAGTCTTCAATTAGGAGCAGGAAGGGCCTGGTGACATGGGTCCCTGGAAATTCTTGGTCACTGATCATCATCAGCTGATTAGGGCCACCATGAGGAACCAAATACAGTGTTAAGCCATGACATTTCCTAGGCACGTGCCCCTGGAAAGGAGGGAATGTTCCTCCTGTACTGTTTGGAAAATGGGGAAAATCTGGCAAAGAAAGGAGGACCTGCCACTGAAGTGGTGACCAAGACACGTGGAATTCAAGAAGCAGGGAGTGATCACAGGGACAAATGCCGTGAGAGGGCCAGCAGGACGAGGGCCACGCCTTGTCATTGTAGGTTCCTATGTGCGCCGGGGATTGCCGGTGACTAGTGGAGGCGCTCTCGATGCTACTGCCTTTAAGAGAAAATGGGAGAGAGAAAGTGGAGAAGGGAGCAGGGACAAATCCTCTAAGAGACTCGCTGTGAAGGAGAGTGAGGGGTCAGAGGCTGAAGAACAGTGAGGAGGCGGGGGAGTCTTGTATTTTTTATTTCAAGGTGGTGTCTATGCCATTGATTCAGCAGAGAGGGAAAACGGTTGACGCGGCAAGAGAGGCGGCAGCTGCAGCAGCAGATTCCCCAGGAGGGACGAGACTAGCACACAAGTGCAAAGGCTGGTGCCACTGCAGAGTGTAGACAGCTTATCCTTTTAACAGGAGAGAAGATGCCGACATGTGTAGTGGGCAAATGGTTTCTCTTTGTGCAAAAAGAAATAAAGGCGTTCACTGAGAATGTGGAGGAATGAGGGGAACTGGAAGTTTGAGGAGTTTGGAGAAAGTTTGAAATAGCTATGCTGGGACGAGGAAAGATCATTTGAGTAGGTCAGGGAATGCAGCAGGACTCCTGGGCAGTCCCGAGGGCCTGGAGGTTTCTGGTCGTGACTCTCTGGTGAGATGTGTGGACACGGATGTGTGCGCCCCACCCCTCCTCTCCTGACCACACCAACTGCCCCAGGATGAGCGTGAAGCAGGGAGAGGGGAAGGCCTCGGTACACGGGGAACACAGGAGTATCAGGAGCTGGGGGATTCCTTCTGCTTTGATACCCAGGGGTGCCTAGAAAGGGTTCAGGAAATCACCAAAATAAACAAACCAAAACGATCTTATCAATAGCCAAACAATGATGCCCATGGCTTGGGTGCATTCCTTTGCTTTTTCTCCTCCCGCCATCACTGGTCTGGCTACTTATTTTCCCCTCCTTCCCTTCCACTCTTCATCCCCAGGGTCCCACATTTTCTGTATTTGAGCCAGTAGATCCTAGTTCACACCTTCACCCCTGAATCTACTCTGGGTCCTTACGTTTTCCAAGTGGAACACCCAAAGCCCTGGCTCTCTCTGGCTTCAGTGAATTGCTTCTGATGCCATGGTTTCTCTCTCTGCTGGAAGACCCCCTCCCCCAGACAGGCAGGGGTAAGGACTGTGAAGGGAACAAAAAGCCTCTTGCCCCTGCCCTTGTTAAATGCAAAAGTGCTTTCTTCCTTGTATTCTAAATTGAAGGATCTTCTATGGACTTTGACTAGGACTCCCCTCTGTCCCAGGGCTTTTGATTTTGGCAAACAGCTTCTTTCGTGTGGGCTATGTTTTTCTTGGTCTTCATTTTTTTTTTTTTGGTTGGGGAGATCCATCCTTTCTTCTGACCCTCCATTAGCTTCCACAGCCTCACCCAACTAATTACTCTGTCACCCTCCTCTGGAGGGCAAATGGGGGACGCTGCAAGCCCAGCTGCTGGCAGAAATTCTAAGAGTTCCTGTAAGTTCAGGAAAAAAACTTCCTGCATTCTTTCCAGTATTCAGCCCTGAGGGTGCCCGCAGTTCATTGGCATTTGGGGATATAAAATGCTTCCAGCGTGTGCCTTTAGGGATGGCCCACATCAAGGTCTGTGTCTCTTTCTAGGTCATGACTCACTCCTCTGAGCGTTTTCTTTCAGACACTTTCAGACATGATTTTTATCCTGGAATATAATATAGCTGGACCTTGTCCATATAAAGTCATTTGCCATTCTGTGCCCACTTACAGACTCCAAAGTGATTCCTGAAGTCCAACCCCACCAGGTTCTTCACATCTAGGAAAAAGTTAATGTCATTCCCAACCTGAATGGTTCAGAAAAATGACATCAATTGGAAGGAAGGAAATGTAGCCTAGTCTTAGTCTCCCTGTCACTTCAAAATTACTTAAAATTTGATCTCAGCTGATGATTCAGAGCTAGAGGTGCCAATTTTTATGCATATGGGAGTCCACTGCAGGAGGCTGATTGTTAGAGTCTCCCCAGACCCTGACAGTGCTGCCCTGTGCTAGAGCTTCCTGGTGACCTCTGACCTCAGCCACTGCAGAGCCGAGGACCACTCTGCACCAGGTTGTGGGGGCCCAGGTAGGACGGTGGACCAAGCTTGGGCTTTAGCATCAGGCTAATCTCATCTATGAGTCTCTGACCTCCTGCCTTCTGCAGGCTGTGTGGCCACAGGCAAGATAGCTAACCTCTAATTGCCTTGTTTACCTCAGCCACAAACTGAGAACAAATAATACTTATTCCCGAAAGGATTGTAACACATTTAAAGCATGCAGCGCAATGCCTGGTCCGTATGTGCTCAATACATATGGTATTAATTGTTCAAAAGTCTAATAAATTTAACCTGGCCCAAAGTAGACCTATGTAGCATTGAGTTCACCTGTCTGAGCCCCAATTTCTGACTGCAAAATAGCACTGACGTGAAGGTCCTCTGAGATGGCTTCTCCTCTCTGAGATGGCTTCTCCTCTCTGAGATGGCTTCTCCTCTCTGAGATGCTTCTCCTCTCTGAGATGGCTTCTCCTCTCTGAGATGCTTCTCCTCTCTGAGATGGCTTCTCCTCTCTGAGATGACTTCTCCTCTCTGAGATGGCTTCTCGCACAGCCCTGGCCCCTCTAGTGTGCTTCCTCTCAGCCATTTTGAAGAACTGCTGCAGGAAGATGTCACTGGCACCAATTAATCCAGTTCTGAGCTCTGTAGAGTAAATGTGGGAGAAAAGCAAAACTCTTTTCTAGATACCTAGGAGCCAGCACTTCCGAGTCAGATCTATGGAAGGCAAAGATAAGAGTTTACTCTTAGGAAGGGGACCACAGCATGCCCACTCTGTTCCAGTCTCAGGGCACAAGGTCCTGGGACCACTTACCCAAGGACAGCACCCACGGCAGGGTCTGGAAACCAAAGCCCACACCCAGGCCGGAGATGTCCTTAAAGTGTGTGAAGTAGAATTGATCCTGAAAAGGAGTTAGAGGATGGGACCCGGAGGAGGTGGTGCAGGGGAATGTGGAAGCAACCACAGAGCAGGTGGTGTGGGGGGGGATATGGAAGCAACCACAGAGCAGGTGGTGGGGGGGGGATGCGGAAGCGACCACAGAGCAGGTGGTGCAGGGGGATGTGGAAGCGACCACAGAGCAGGTGGTGTGGGGGGGATGCGGAAGCAACCACAGAGCAGGTGGTGCGGGGGGGGGGGGGATGTGGAAGCGACCACAGAGCCGGTGGTGCGGGGGGGGGTGGGGGGATGAGGAAGCGACCACAGAGCAGACAGCTGGCAAAGTGCTTCTGCTGCCCCTGCTACCTTTTCTTTCTCTTCCTCTTCACACTATCATCCAAACGGCTTAACAGTTTCTGCAAGAGGAGCAGACCAGCCCACTCAGGAGGGTAGAGCATAGCCTTTGGTACTTGGCAGACCTGGGCTCAGCTCCTGAGTTCCTCACTTGCCCCACTGAGCCTTACTTGTTGCATCCATAAAGGTGGATGTGCCACCCTGTTATCATCCACAGGAGACAATAATTCTCATGTCAGAGAGCCACTGTGCAGATCATGTGACATCAGGGAGGCAAAGAGCCCAGCGTCGTGGCTGTACCGGGGAAGCTGCAGAAGAAATTCTAGTTTCCTTCCCTTCCTCCTGGCCCCCAGTCTCACTACACATCCGTCTACTAAACAGCTGGAATTCTCAAATCCTTCCTCCTCTAACAGAAAAGCTTTGCCTGCCATGAAACATTAGCAAATACTGATTGAGCTGGGGATTTTCTGGGCAGCGCATGTAGCGTGCACTCATTTGATTTGTAGATATATTGTAATGAGTTTTCGCACGCAGAACCCACTGGAGGGATTGCTAAGGAAAGCAATAATACGGCTCCGCTGCTTTTCTCTCAACCCTTCTCCCCCTCTCATCAGATATCATCCTTTTGACTCCTTAGTCTCTTGACTGTGGGAAAACCCCAGTCACTTAGCTTCCTCCCCTACCCTAAAAATAAAGTAATTGTTAAGACCTTATAACTTCTGAGTGAAATTTCAACCCTCTCATTGATAAGGCAATAACCCCAATGAACATTAGACAATGTCATAAGTCTGAACTTGAAGTAGAGCTGCAGGATTACTTGGACAAGATGAACTGGAGTTCTTTGTGAAGTTGCACCAATCTTATAGGAAGGATAGACTTTGGGTAGAGCTAGTAGACCAAGCCTTTAAGTCACCTGGCTGCTAGTTACTCTCCCACAGGCCCTAACCATGGCCTTGGTTGCAACTTTCCAACTTCTAGATCTGACTGCCTGTGGTAGAAAATCTGCATCAAGTTTCTGAGGTCAACTCAAACTACTAGTGGCACAACACTTTCTGTCCTCATCTTTTCAATGGATGTCATGGAAGTCCCTTATGCACTCTTTCTGATATTGAGTACCAGCTTCCAAGACACAAGCTAAGCATACCATCAGTGTTCTCGTCTTTGTTTTTTAGGTCTAGGTCGTGGCAATGTGGAGTCACCAACAAACATGCCTTCTCTTCCCCCTGACCACTTTGCATGGAATCTGACCTGGATAATGAAAGATTCCTTCCCTTTCCTGTCTCATCGCAGTCGATACGGTAAGCATATAAATGATCTGTTATATTGTTGTTAGAACTGGTGAAAAAATTATTTTTTATTTCAAAATATTAAGATGACACAAGGGTAAATATATTTTTGATAGCTCTTTGTGCTGTACCATCACCATCTCATAATTAAGGACTCCTTGAGTTTCACTGGGTGGCTCCTAGTACCCCAGGGAAACCTCAGCCTCTCTATGTGCAAAATAAGTCTTTCTGTGCCCTCTGTCTCCCAAAAGAGCCTGACCCCACCAGACCATTCCAGCAAGCCCATTCTAGCTATTATGTATCCTTGTGGATGCCAACGGCTTTGTTGCTGCCAAATCCCTTCCCTTCAGCCTTTATGGTGCATGGTACTCCCACCATGTCCTCACCAATCAGTAGATGTTATGCATCGATCTCATCTGCGGCTTGATGGATGTAGGGTTCTAACCCACAGAATTTCTATTGATCATGATCTCTTAAGAGGCGATTATTATTATGAAGGTCACAGGTCTTCCAGGACCCCTTACCTGTGGCTGACTCCTTACAGTTTCCTAAACATGTCCTTTGTTACTATTTTAGCTCCTTTGCTTCTGCAACAGCCTCAGAGGTAAAGAAAACAGGTCCAATTCCATTTTTACAGATGGAGAAGCTGAGCTTACTAAGATCACACAGAATGGCTTCTCTAGATATAAAACCAGCATTCTTCCCTAGTTCACTTTTTCTCCCAGGGGGCCACCTATTCAGCTGGAGACCTGTCCTAGGAGCCCTCAGGAGGCTGTCTTTGCATGGTGTAAGGTTCCTTTCCCTCAGTGCTCATCCTAATAGCTCAGAGCAGCTGGGATTCTGAAGTAGAAGGAATAGTTTTGGAGGAGAGGTGATGCATTTCTGGGTGAACGTTTTTCTTTTTCTTGAACTCCTCCAGGGTGAACCCTGTGAGGGCAAGCACCAAGCTTTGCTCTCCACTATATCTATCACAGAGAAGACATTCATAAAGACTTATTTATGATGAATGAACACAGAAGGCCTCCAGAGGGGAAACTCATTCACCAGGCCTCATTCAATTAAGTATTTATGAATCCAGTGCAGCGCTGAGTTCTAGATTCCCTTCTGGGCATATTTACTTATTCTTGCTACTTCGTCTCTGCCCCTGGGCCTGAGTTATTTAAAATGTACCTAGCAGGGATGGTCCAGTCACTTCAGAAAAGCTCTCAGTCCAAAGCCTGCTGTCTCCCATCTGCAACACTCTTGCTTCATAGTAACTATACCTTTAATCTCAAGCTTAAAAAAAATAAATGCATCAAACCCTGCTAGGATAGTTTAGAATGCTATTCTGTGCTGGGATGTTTCCTGTTACTACGGAGTATCCCCAGTGAGAGAGAAAGATTGGAGGTTCTCAGAAGATTCCAGATAAGAATTACTTCTTGATTTTATTTAAGCCAGACACCGAGTGCCGTCTTATGATAAGGGCAAGTATTTATAAATAATTGAAATCTGGTCCTTTACATTGTTAATGCTTCGTAACCAGATTTGCAATCTGACAGGTCTTCAGATAATATTTCTGAGTTTTCTCCCAAAGTCATTCAGTATCTCCATAGGAGACCAACTTTTATGAAATACAGCATGTCCAAAGAAGGCAGGTCTGCCTCCTGCATGCCACAGAGGACAACAGACATAGTATTTGTTCCATGGAAGAGGCTGTAAGTTGAAAGAGGAAAACCACTGAGGAATATTAACCTGCCTCCCATCCACTGCTTGGCCCTGATGAACCCACCTGGTCTCTCTCAGCCTCATCCTCCTCACCTATAAAACAGGAGTGGGCTGGCTTGCCACCTTGGGGCAATGGAATAGGTGTGGATATTCTCCAAGATCTCGTGCCACATCGCCTCGTGGCCTAGAAACCCTTCTTAGCAGAGTAGAGGACCCAAACCATTAGCCAGTCATTGCCCAAATGCTGGGCAAGGGCACCAAAGTCATCCCCATTGATCACCGGGGAGGAAAGAGCCCATTCTTGATAGGTGCCTTGGCTGAGTATTCTGGTAATTCCAGTGCTATTTCATCCTCCTGCCATATTTAATTTGGCTGACATTTATGAAGATCCCACTGCCATCACCACCTCTGTGTGCCAGGTGCTGGAGGAGATGCAGATACAAAGACAAGTAGGGCTTGGCCCTGCCCTCTCAAGGTTCATAGGCTAGAGAAATCCTGTTGGAGGCCGTGATGCCCACAGCCATGGGAGACTGTTCCTGTGGGCTGGCCTTGGAGCACAGACCTTGAGACCTTGCCCTGAGACCCACTGCAGAACAAGCTGAAGGGAGAGTTGAGGCCAAGAGCCTGGCCCTGGTCAGTGTCAGTATGTTTGTTATGGGGGGAGTGACTCAGCCCATAGGTCTATGAACCAAAGAGGCTAGCAGGCTCATGGGTGATAAATCCATACCTTTCAACTGCCGTGAAAGACATTTTAAGAAATGTTAACAACTTCATTAATTTTAAGACCTCAAACTTGGGCAGAGAAATTTGACTGGAAAATTGCTGCCTGAAGGGATAGTTTTTAGACAGTGAGTGTCACCAAGTCTTTGTCAGCAAGTCTGGATTTGACTGTCTATCTCTCCTCCATCCTGGGGGAGGTGGGGTGGCCTGGAACTCCAGGCTTAACTGGCTATCTCTCCTGCATCCTGCACTGGGGGCCCTGAGAGTGGACATCAACAACTCTTGGCCACAGTCATCGTGATCGACAGAGGCCAGCTGGTCCTCTCTCAGGCAAGCTGTTCAGTCCTGAACTGAGTGTGGCTTCTTCCTACCAGTGTTTTATGAGTAGAGATGGAGTAGAGAGAGGCTAATAAGATTTACTCACCCCTAGCCTGTAATTATCTGCTTCAGGAAAAAATTTGACCTACCTTTTTGAAGGCTCCCCATATTTCTTCCAATTTACGTTGTGTAAAATATTCTCTCTTCAGTGGCATTTGGTACCGATTCCAGTTCTTTCTGGCCTCTGTCTTGAATGACTGGAGCCCAGTAATTTTATCATGAGTGAACAAAGAGCTGCACGTTCCTCCCCCAAGGCTTTGAATGAGAAAGCACATTTAAAGAAAGACATTTTCCCCTTTTATCACCAGCACCCGTGCCTTTAGACTTATTTATTCACTTGTCTAAAATATTAGGCTTTAACTACTTAACTGGATAAAAATCTTTCCCATTGTAGCACCAGATGCTGAGAGACTGAGGCCACCAGGAGTTTGGAAAGGGAGTTTTGATGACCTTGAATTCTAGAGCCACAGACACAGATGGTGTCCTTGCAACTTTAATTCATATTTGCCCACTCTGAATGGGGGAAGAATCAGATCAGCATTTTAAACAGGATGACCAAAGATTCAGCCCCAATTAAGTAAGAGAAAGGAAATTTTCATTTCTTTAAATATCAACAACAATGGGACCTTTGCAAAACTTTCTTACTCGTTTTTCGCATTTAAAATTGCAGGAGATAGAAATTACTTTCTATTTCGTTTTTACAGAAATGCAAATTGAAGGTCAAAGGAATTCACAAGTGTGCTTTCAATTCATGGGGCAGGTGAGCATTAGAAAAGAGTGACCCCAGACCTCTGGACTCCAAGTTGGGTGTTCTTTCTATCACATTAGGAAGTTATTTCAAAGCTGAGCCCCTCTCCCTGGAGGGCACTCTGGCTTCCTGGACAACCTGTTGTTTGAGCTGAATGATGAATATAATACTGAGAACCTTGGGCATTTAGGGGACCCTTTATGGCCCAGCTGAGATGGCCAGGTCGTCCAGCTCCTCCTGAGCAGGGACACAGCCCCCGGTCCCTATAGATGGCCTTGTCTTCTCTCCCTCCTTCTCCACACCCCAGACTATGGTCCTTGTGGTGGGTACCATACTGTCTTCCAAAAAGACATGTTAAAGTCCTAACCCAGCAGTACCTATGAATGTATCTTCTTTGGAATTAGTGTCTTTATAGATACAATCAAATAAAAACGAAGCTGTCCTCGGTTAGAATGGGCAGTAATCCAATATAACTGGTGTCCTCATAAGAAGAGAAAACAGACACACAGACACAGGGCAAACCCCACAGGACAGTGGAGTCAGAGGCAGAGGGGTGCGCCTACAAGGCAGGGAATGCCAAGGACGGCCGGTGACCCTGGAAGCTGGGAGGAGAGGGAACAGATTCTCCTAGAGCTTCGGAGGGAGCACGGCCCTGCCAACTCCTTGGTTTTGAACTTCTGGCCTCTAGAACTGAGAGAGAATAAGTTTCTGTTATTTGAAGCCATCCAGTTTGTGAGGCTTTGTCATGGCTGCCCTGAGAAACTCGTACAAACCCTCATCTCTGCAGCCCCTGTGTACGGAACACAGACTCCTGGAAGACAGTGTTCCTCCCAGCTTCCAAGCACAGCAAAGCCATTGTTGGGCTTTGAATAAAAGTTCTATTCAAACTTTGTGTGTTTCCCAGTCCGCGGAGACCTGGCCAATTTAGGGACGGGTGCTTTTAGAAAGAAAAATTAGATTTTTTAAATTACGTTCCCTGCTGCTGCTGCTGCTGCCACCACCCATGCTGTTAATGTATCAGTTTCTTTGATTGTAAAGACAGGGTAAATTATCTTTCTGTCTCAAAAAAATAAAAGTCAGCCTAACACAGAATCAAAAATGGAAAACACAAAGGTCCTCCGGCTCCATGCGGGATTTGCTCCTTAGCTCTGGCAGGAAGTCAGCTTCACATTTCTGAAATTACATATTTAACGTGCTGGTCATGCTCAGCCATTCCAGTCCCCAGAGCCTGGCGTCCGTGCTAAGCAGCTCCCAGCTCCCCTGTGTTCCATCGTTAGGCTGGAAAGCTTCCTCACCAACTCCTCTGCCCCTGACAGGCCAGGTCAAGTTCTTTCCTTATTTGTGTCCGTGTATTTTTGTCTACAGCAGAGTAAGCAAAGGACCTCTAGATGCCTTCACCACAAAGGCCTAGCCTCTCAGGGCACAGCAATGCTGCAGTCACCCAAGACTGAGACTCAGGGACCACTGGTCACCCAGAGGGCCAGGACCTGCTGCGAGCCAATGGACTCTGTCCACAGAAAGTCACTAAAAAACAGTTGATAAAGAGATACAGGTTCAAAATGCTCCTCTTAGTCATACACTTTTAAAATGAAGACACACATAGAGCCATTTAATAGATTTAAATAATTCATCACTGTGTTGGTAGCTAGTAAGAAAGGAAGGGCAGAAAGAAAAAAGGTCAGAATAAAAGATACTGAGAGAATAACCAGACGACGGGCCCAAAGGTGAGAAAAACAAGTCTAATGAGACCCACTTAACACAATTGTCACAGACAGAGAGGGCAAGACCCTGGCCGAGGGAGAGAGAGGAGGAGACAGAAAGAGACGCACATGGTAAGAGAGGAAGGAACAGGCAGAAGCGGAAAGGGTCACCCCCGGTGGCAGTCTCCTTCCCTAGTGCCCTTCCTCCTGCTGCCCTGGTTGCAGCCCCCCACCTCCCTCTCCCAGGCCCCCTGCACCCCTCTCTGCCTAGTCACTCCCCTGCCTCCACCCTGGAGAGAAAGTACGTTCATCCCTTCTCCTTTTCGATTGTGCTTGTTTGTCTTGAGACACCTCCGGGATGAGGACTCCTAGGACACATTCCCTTCCCTCAGGCAGCTCTGGAGACACTGTCACCGCTGCAGTGGCACAGGTGTGCTCAGCATGCCGGCAACACAGAGGAGGGCCGGCAGCTCTGCGGAGGACTCAGGAGGGCAGATGTTCTGAAGATGAGACAACCGAGCCTGTCCTTGGACTCTAGGGCACCCTGAGGTCCACGAGAAGGGTGTTCTGGACAGGGGGTGCAAGTGCCTGTCAGGAACAGGCCGAGCTCTGTGACACAGGTGCAGGGGACCCGGCAGCAGCAGGGGCGAGGCTGGAGAAACAGTGATTCTGGGTTTGTTCGGGGGTTGTGCATGAGCCCTGCAGGTGACACTTGGAAGAGCCGGAAGGGAATGTGGAAGGGATTCAGGATTAGAGTGAGCACCTGGCTGCCTACTCCAGAGACTCTAGTTTGAGCAGATTGAGTGGGTGGAGCTGCCATTGATGAAACTAGAGAAGCATTTGGCCAGAGAGGCGGCTGGGAGAGGGAGGGGTGAAGGAGGTAAGAGTCCAGTTGAAGAAGTTAAACTGGAAATGCCTTCAGGGCATCCAGGTGCAGATGACTGTAAATCCGGGTGTTGACTTGGTGGGGAGAAGCAGCAGCTTGAGAAATTGAGGTTGAAAGTGGTGGTTGGAGGTTGAAAACCCAGGGGCAATCCAGGATGTTGCATTTAAGAGGTAAGAAGAGGAAAAGGAGTCTGAAAAACAGGGAGAGAGAGGAGAGACACCCCAGAAGGGGGGTAGCCACAGAAGCCCAGGGAATAGCTGAGCGGGTCAGCAGTGTCAAGGCTGCCTTGCGACGCAGCAGACAGTAACTGGAAGAGGCTTTCCTCACCCTGGCAAATGCCTTCCGTGGTTTCATCCCACACACACACACACACACACACCAGGTCCTCCTTTCTCTTTCTATTTGCCCCCATTCAGTTTGGTTTCCCTTCCTTTGCAGCTGTCTTCCTAAAGCCCGCCTGCTTTCTCTAGAAAGGCGCAGATTTTCCTGTTAAATGACACTTTTGTCTCTCTACAACAGAGTCACTCATCTCTCATCTCAGGAGCATCTACAATGTGCTGAGCAATTTGCCCCTCACAGATTTTAGCCTGGTTCACTTTTATCGTAGGTCTGAGGGACCCCAACATCTGTCCACGTGTATGATTGTTCTGTACGTGACTGTGGTGCCCCCGAAACTCCAGTGAGGCCTGGGGAGAGGAGAATTCTCTCTCGGTTTCCTGAAATCTCAATGCCAAATAGAGGGGTTTTCTCAGTTTTAGCAAAAACACGGCACACCTCTCAGATTTATTATTTTATTTTACTTTATTTTTAGTTCTCAGATTTAGTAGTGTTTCTTTTTGGATACCACTTAGCAGGCATTCCAGGCTAGAAACTGGTGATCACAGTGTAACCCTACATTAAGGCAGCAGGCAGGTGGTGGGCCTCACTTATCTCCATCTTCTCTGGGAGGAAGGGTGATGTCTCCACAGCACTTTGCACCTCTGATGTCACACCTTTCCTTGTGTCTTAGTTTTTTGCAGCCCTATGTCATCACTCTTCCAGACTACACACGTTCAGAGGTTGAGGAATTCATATCTTGCTCCCTTTTGCATCCCAGCATGTTCTCCTTACAGGAGATCCCAGTACCTGCTCAATCGTCCAGGGGCAAACAAGGAGCAAACTTGAGTCTCTGAATTCCCAGCCCAGAGCTTTCCAGCCTGTGAAGTTCTCTGCTTCAGCAAAGGCTAAGGACATTTTTACAAGCCCTCTCATTTTTGATGCTGTATTAATTGGTTTCAAGAAAGAAATGTGTCTAAGAGGAGAACAGTCTCTGGGCTGGACTTACTTTGGTTGAGGGTTCAAAGCTATGATTTGATCTACTTTGGGCAGGCTTATTTTCTCTTCTTAACCTAAAAAGGCATTCCACAGACTGGAGTGAGAGGAGGAATTTCCATTTTGACAGCTTTGGGACATCTCAGATAATGTATACAGAGCATTTCTAACTAACCCAGAAAGACGTGTGTCCAAAACATATTCAGGAAAATAACTGATCAAGAGTGGGGAAAAAATGAGGAAATCCTCTGATAATGGAATTTTTTGTCAAGAGCAACCAAAGATGCAAGCCTTTGCAATGGAAGAGACCTTGGATTAACAGGACTTCAGCCAGCCCATCTGAGTAGATGACTAGAATAATTTGGTCTGTATGAAATTCTTAGAAATTCTGAGCTGTCAGGGCTGGTAGTAATCTGGTCAAATAGCCTCATCTCTAGGAAGAGGAAACTGAGGCCTGGAGAGGTCAATGATTCTCCCCAGCACTAGTGGCAAAGTAGAGATTCAGACCTAGGCCATCTGCTGGGCAGAGATTAGGACAAAGTTCATTTTTTTTTTTTTTTCTCACTAGATTTGCAAAGCATTCCCTCACATGTAAGTCCCATCACTTGAGTACCTTGGGCCAGATTTGTGCCATCCCAAAGGCCCTTCAGTGTGGGAGCAATGTCTTCCCTTTGTGGATGGACCCATAGCCAACCTCAGTCTAGTTGCCTCATGGTCACCTGGACAGCAGCATCTTAAAAATGAGATTTTGGAGTCACTGGATTGTAGGGCTGGGTTTAGAAACCCATCTTTAGTTCCCCTCCACATTGGGTATTTAAATCTCTGTAACATCCAAGCTAAAGGTCTCCAGCCTTGGCCTGAAAGCAAAACACAGAACAGTGGACTGAGAGGCCTACACTTGGGAGCTGAGATGTGGATGTCATTCCCAGCTCTGATTCTTGTGAGTTTTCTTACCTTCAGCCACTACCCATGCTCTTTGTCTTTCATCCTTAAAACAGGGAATGATTATGGTTGTTAATTGACAGCATTATTATGAAGACTATGAGGACAGATTGGCCTGTGTCCAGAGCACAGAGAGAGGCCAATAGCCTGGGTTTTGGTGGCATCGCTCTGTTTGCTAGAAAGTTCTTGCTTAAAACTGTTTTAAGTCTCTAGTTTGTCCTTGGAGGCATGGAAGCATTTTACCTTTAACCATGCTATTATCTGACCTGGGATTTAATCTCATGCAGTCCAGCTTCAAAATTTATACAGCTCTTCTTAGCTAAGCAATATTAGTTCCCTGCCTGCCCAGAATAACTTTATTCCCTCCTTTCTTCTCGACAATCTTCCTAGCTAAACTTTTACCATCTGTCAAAATCCTTTCATCCTTCAAGATGTGGTCTACAAGTCGCTTCCTCTGTGAGCCTCTGGTCCCCTAGGCAAAAAGAAGCTCCCTTGTTTTGTGTCCCCAGGGCCACTCTAGCATCTACCTATGTTAAGAGTTAGGTATGGACAAGGTCAACCCCCCAACAGTGGACTGGGAGTCCTGGAGGGGCACAGGGTCCACACTAGGGGAAGTTTGAGAATGGGGGAAATTAAACCCCGTGTTCACCTCCAATACACAGCAGATTCCATCTCTTCAGAGAGGGCCAGTTGCACATTCTGAGGTCTTCCCTGACTGTCAGGCTCCTCCTTTTGTCATGGACACCACGTTGCTCAGAGCTCTTCTCCAACCTTCTGGTTTCAGGCATGATCCCATTTAGATTGAGCAATGGTACAGACTTCTGGGGTTTTCACAATGCCCTCTAGATCCTGCTTCTTTCTACTGGAGATTCCCCCCAACACACACACACACGCACACATGCACACACACACATGCACATGTGCACCCCCACATACACACTCTGGGGTTTTCACCATGCCCTCTGAATCCTGCTTCATTCTCTCCTCAACACACACACACACCTTCTGGGGTTTTCGCCACATCCTCTGGATCCTGCTTTATTCTGCTGGAGATTCCCCCCAACGCGCATGCACATGCACACACACATTCTGCATGGATGTTTTCTAGAAGTTGCAAGCAAGGAACTGAATTGGAAGTCCAGTCTGGGTAGGAACTGGTCTCAGCTCTCTTATTCCTCCAAATCCCACCTTGGCCACATCACTTCACCTTCCTGATTTCCCCATCTATACAATGAGGAAGCCAGGCTAGTTAACTTCAGAATGTCTGCAACTTTAATTTTGTATTTTTTTTTTTTCTGGGATTAAGAGCAGAGTCCAACTTATCTATGTGAAATATAGTAATGGTATTAAGCTTCCTGTGACTGTCTCTCAACGTGGTGTGCATGTGTGCACACACCATGCTCTGAGGCTGTGTTTATGTAATTGATAAAATAAAGGAGACTTGGCCCGTCACTGCAGCTTGGTGGTAAGTGAGTAAAACAGATGTCTCCAATTGGGTGATTGGTTCCCAGGTGCATTCCAGGGAAGGCTAGTGGGAAGGAAGTGAGTGCACATCCTAGGGCCCCATGACAGATGAATAGTGGTCATGGGCAGGGTCAAGCAGGGGCCAGGTTTGATACATAGAGCTATGAAGTGAGTGACCAGATTTTGATAGCAGCTGGTGGGTTAACAGCAAAGGTAACTGGAGGGCTAAGGGCTCCTTTAGGAGTTAATCCTGGAAGAGGGAGCAGCCGTCCCTCATCACCCAAGCCTGGGCCAGAAGTCAGGCCTAGGTTCCTGCTGACCAGCTGGCTAGAGATAAATTAGGGAGCTTGTTTGGGCCACTTGCCCAAAAGGGCAATTAGTCTTTGCACCGTAGGGATGG
Organism: Loris lydekkerianus; assembly: GCA_963574355.1. Lineage (NCBI taxonomy): Eukaryota > Metazoa > Chordata > Mammalia > Primates > Lorisidae > Loris > Loris lydekkerianus. Next base: position 52,457 of record CAUYPK010045066.1, read on the forward strand.
AAGAAACCCGAGGATCGCTTCATCCCACCACTTCATTTTTCAGATGAGGACACTGAGGTCTGGAAAGGTTAAACAACTTGTGTGAAATTATACCACAGAGCCTGGGCTAGCACCAAGGTCATCTCACTTGAAGTCTTTCAAAGGGAAGCTTGGCCAGAAAACCACAAGGGAAAGATGAGTGAGGAGCAAATGTCTCTCAATCATCCCTTTTCCTTTCACCCTCTGGCTGCAACAAGGTGTGACACAGTCACAGTGTTCTCCAGTTAGTGCTGGACATATCCCCTCGTATGTCCCCTCTGCCATTGCTGATCTCTGGAGCAACTTCCAGAGTAAGGACAATGACAGCCATCCTTAAAGAAGGGCAGTCTTTGTGCGAGTCACGACACTGGGTGTTCGATGTCCACTGTCGCATTTCATCCCCACAATCCCATGAGGTTTCCCTGTTTCATGGATGAGAAACAGTGAGGCAGGGAGGTTAAATAACTTTCCCTGAGCTGTGCAACTAGTCGTGGCGCACCCTAACTTGCAACTCAGGCAACCTGACTGCACACAGGATCTGTGTTTCTAATATTCCCTGCAATGCCTTGAATCCCCCCCAGGACCCCCTGCAACCCCCATGAGGGTAAGGGGAAAAGGATATCTGAATTTCTCTGGATCCTCCAAGATCAAGTCCATTCAGTTCACCTCTAGGTTCTTGGTGGTAAATCTGAAGCACAGGGAGACGGAGCCATGTGTGCACATCACAGCTCCAAGGTATTAAGATCATCTACCAACACAGTGTCTCAGAGTTAAGAAAGCACAGCCACGTTTATTACCTTATTTCATCATCACAGCAGATATTACTATTTTTATTATTTATATCAGCACCATTAGTGTTATAATTCTCTCTGGTTTATATGTGAGGAAACCAAAACTCAAGTAGTGAAATGAATTGCCTCAAAGCACAAGGCTAATTGGACCAGTGCTGGGAGGCTTTCCAAGAATTCTCTAGCGATGTTTCCCCTCTGCTTCTGGTTAATGCTTTCCCTCACCCTGTTCTCACTGTGGATTCCGGCCTGTGAACAGACCTGCTCACCGTCAGGAAATTTCCAGCAACCATCAGGAAGCAGTTTGTTGGCAGAAGAGTAAATATAGGAGGAGAGAACCCAGGAAGCCTTCTTGGGGATGAGTTGAGCTATCTGTTCACTGGGAGATACCTGATTCTGCCAAATTCTTCCATAAAAAGCAGTATAGATTTTTGAGAATTTTTCTAATTGTTTAAGGTGTTGTTTTGTCTGCTTGTTGCCTACAGCTTGGATAATAACAATAATAATCACAGAATTAGGAACAGGATTTTCATGCCAGTTCTGTAACCCCCTCCCTCCATGCAACCTTGGTTAGCCTCATCATTCTCTGATCTTGGCTTCTTCATCTCACGTGGTCTCCAACGTCCCTCATGACTCTGGAGGTCTATAATTGGGAAGTTCTGATGAATCCCTGGAGAAAAAGAGACCCTGGCTTACCCATCAGGGTTCATGGCTGCCCCAGTGGTTCCTAGGAGCTGGGTACAATCCTTAAGGGCTATTGGTGTTCTGAGAATGCTGATTTCCAGGACTTTATTTACTGGTCTGTAGCTTCACATACAGATGCCGCTAAAGGCCAACTGTAAGAGAATTGGCATCACATGTATGACACATATGGTATGGTATTCATGGTATTCAGAGGGGCCTCTAACACCAGGAGAAATGTCTTCAACACTGAGTGAAGGACTCTCTGACCAGTGACACAGCCCTGGGTCAGTCTTTTCCCTTGCCCGAATCTTGGTTGTTATACCTGTCTAAGGGGAGAAACGATGGACTTCAAACATCACTTAACGTTCTAACAGCTTCTGCATCAATGTCATCTGAGGGTAACACCAGTGTCATCTGTCACCATGGTATAACAAAATACTAAAATGGTCATCTGCCATCACCCCCTTCAGACCAATAGTTGGAATATCTGAAATAAATACTGTTTCTTAGGATAAATAGAAAGCTGTTTCAAAAAGGGCATAGCTAGCTAGCCAAGTTCTGAATCAAAGTGCTTTGGAAATCTCTCCATTCCAAACACGTGCATTGTTACCTTGGGCCATTTTGGTGATTCTAAGAGGAGGCTTAGAGTAAGGAAGCATCCCATGTCACACAGCTGACAGGTGGAAGAATTGGACTCAAATCTCAAACATGATGATAATGTTAAGGTCACTTGACGAATCCTACATTTGGGCACAGACATATAGGAAAAGATCGTAGGGCTGGAGAGGGCCACAGACACAGCATTCAACTGGTAAAAACAGGCCCAGTGTCAGGCTGTCTGCAGCCCAGTTGTTAGACAGGAGGTTGAGATAGCTAGAAATAGGAAAAGCATTTTTAGCAGGAAAATAATAGATAAAACTGCAATCACGTTGGCAGATTTTAAACTCGTGGCAAGCCTGGCAATTTTGTTTTCAGAAGCAGATCTCACAATCCAGTATCTAGTTGCACAAACTCTTATGGGTCCCTCCTAAACAACAGACACAACCCAATGGCCATAGAACCTTGCCCTCCCCAGCTCCAGTTTCTTAAACTGGGATCCCAGTCTGACCCAAGACACAAAGCTCACATTCTGGAAGACATCAGGAAATGCAGATAGGAACTCTGAGCCTCAGGCCCTACTGTGCAGCCTGGCCTCCTGAGCTGCCTACCCACTGAGATTCAGGCTGGGATCTTGGTGATATACCCTCTGCTCAGTCCTTGCCTGGGGCCTGCCTTTATAAAGGTGTCATCTGAACTTTCAATGGCAGCTGAGATGCTCTCGCTCCTGCCCTGCCTGTCCCTCTCTGGGCCCAGTCCCTTTCCTGTCTCACTTGACAACTATCCCTGCCTATGGCTCAAAAGGGGATGAGGCAGAGAGGGCTGTTTCTGCCACCTTTTCCATCCTGAAACCCCCATGTGTGAAATACTGAAATCAAGGCCTAAGGAGCAGCAGGAAGGAAGCACCTCAGTGAAAAGCTACCCAGTCACTTCCTATCTGATTAACAGCAGATGTGACTTCAGGTCTTTGAGTTCCAATGTATTCATCTGTTGAATGGAGATAAGAATCCTGCCTTCCTCTAAGGAGTTAAGTACAGCAGGGGTGTAAAGTGCCTGAGGTGGAGTCTGCCCCCAGCAAGTCCACTGCAAGTGCTTTCAGTTAGGAATGCATTTCCCAAGGGCCTTCACAGAGGCCATCCCCTCAGGTCAGGATGCTTCTGTTAACAGGACACCCAGAGCTGCCAGAGACAAGAACATACAACAGACACCCTCCCTCCCCTGCCAGCTTGACCTCCAAAACACTTGTAATAGAAGATAAAATCAAACAGGATGAAGTGTCATGGGGTCAGTAGATGTGTCATTCTTCTCTTACTCATGACGCTTCAGCCCCATGCTCACAAAGCTGGGGCAGACATCACTAGGTGTTCAGTGGACCTACTCCAGGGCAGACATCACTAGGTGTTCAGTGGACCTGCTCCAGGGCAGACATCACTAGGCGCTCAGTGGACCTGCTCCAGGGCAGACATCACTAGGCGTTCAGTGGACCTGCTCCAGGGCAGACATCACTAGGCGTTCAGTGGACCTGCT
>CAUYPK010045071.1:0-17613 GCA_963574355.1 Loris lydekkerianus
CAATCGTGCTGACCACTAGTTACTGGAGTTAATTCGTCTGCTATCAGGATCTAACACTTCAATAATCCTTTGCATGTCCCACCGCCTCAATCAATACACTTACAAAATTATTTGCAGCTCCCCACTCCTGCTCCAGACCACTGACTTAATACTGTGCAGCTCCCCATGCCTGCTGCAGACCACTGCCTACATACTGTGCAGCTCCCCACACCTGCTCCAGACCACTACCTACATACTGTGCAGCTCCCCACAGCTGCTCCAGACCACTGCCAACATACTGTACAGCTCCCCACACCTGCTCCAGACCACTGACTACACACTGTGCAGCTACCCACGCCTGCTCCAGACCACTGCCTACATACTGTGCAACTCCCCACACCTACTGCAGACCACTGCCTACATACTGTGCAGCTCCCCACGCCTGCTCCAGACCACTGCCTACATACTGTGCAGCTCCCCACGCCTGCTCCAGACCACTGCCTACATACAGTGCAGCTCCCACGCCTGCTCCAGACCACTGCCTACACACTGTGCAGCTCCCCACGCCTGCTTCAGACCACTGCCTACATACTGTGCAGCTCCTTACACCTGCTCAGTGCCGCCGTCATCATCCAGCCATCATCATATCTAATCTTCTTTTCCATCTATTCTTCTCTCCACTTTCATCCCTTTCACATGCCTTGGTCACTTTATGGAAATAAAATGGTGCACATTCTATCTTCAATTATACCAGACCCTCCTTGACTCTAATTCTAAGTGACTCCAAGCCAGCTGTCTGAAACCGAAGCCTGGGGAAGGCTACTCAGCAATGTGTGGGCAGTCATTTTTCTAAGAGCTAAAATACGCGCCCAATTTACATGACTATTTGCATTTGTGTATAAATTATACATCAATATGTATCCTCCCAAGAGAGTGAGTTACTAAAATAAATTCGCTACTTTCAAACTTGTCACATCTCAATTTTTCCTATACCCCCCTTGCTATAACACCCACATACATCTTTTCATTCCTTGGAAGAAAAAGGGGGGAAAAAGAGGAAAGAGAGAGACAGAATAGAATAAGAATGAAATAGAGGAGAAAATGGCACAGAAGATGGGATAAAAATGAGGAAAGACAAATATCAGTAAAATAATAAGCATTTTTGAGCAAATAAAAGATACCACTTTCATAAACTTGAAATCATGATTAGGGACAATCTAATCCACACCCAAATGAAACAAAACAAATGGAAAATCAAAATATATTCAACCTCTCTATAATTTATTTAGTTATTTCAGATAAAAATTATTAGAGCCTAAATTCTTCAGAAAGTTTTCTTACTAGGTCACTTTGGTGTATATGTATAGCCTTTTAAGTGTAAGCAAATGCCATAAAGTACTTCAGCGACAGTTATGTGGTGCCCACATTAAACTGGCTTTCTGCAGTGGTGCTGCAAAGGAATCAAGCAAAATAAAGTGTGTAGCAGACAATGTTCATGCTATAAACCTATTGCATGGGGAATTTCTTTTTTTTTTTTTGACCGGGGCTAGGTTTGAACCCACCACCTCCGGTATATAGGGCTGACACCCTACTCCTTTGAGCCACAGGCATTGCCCTGCATTGGGAATTTCTTTTCCCTAACTCACCTACCCCAGTTCAGGTCTCCAGTCCACCATAGGACTCCTACATCCCAGGTGGCTGCATCATATTCTTTCTCCTGGGCATCTGGACTTGGGTTTCAGAGGTACTGGGTAATTGGAGCTCTTCGTTTGACTCACGAACTGAGTTTGCCTGTAGGATCAGCCATCTTCAACAGGCAGAGAGAAGGACAATGACTACAGAGAGAGAAAAATGAAGCAGAGATAGGCCTTGAGGTTTAAAACATGTCCTTGCTTAGGTTTTGAGGGAGTGTTAACTCTAGCTTGTAATCCCATGTTCTGCCCTTGAGAACTGTGTGACACCTGGGTGTTCTTTTTGATATATTCCCACTTTCTGCTCCAGCCAGTATAGGTAGGTTGCTGTTATTTTCTAAAGGAACCTTGACTAAGACTATTTAATCCAATTAATTCAGAGGCATTTCCAATTCAATTTTATTTTTCTAATAACTTTTAACACATTTTAAGTGTTTTGTGGCTGATAGAACTTTTTCTTTTTTGTTAAAGACATTTGAACTCTTTAGGGCATAGCCAGTTTGTCTAAGGAACTTTCCTTAAAAGCATTATATTTTCAACCACAAAAATATCAGATACTGTAGGGACACATATCACTTTGTGTTGCACAATAGATTATGACTTTGTGAATTACATATCTTAGAAAATAAAACATACTGAAGTTCAATAAAATTCTCACCCATGGGTCTCACTTCGTCATTTCTGCCGTCAAAATACCAATACCTCATTAAATGTGAACAAACATTGGAAATGTGCTAATTCAGTTCATAAATGCATGGAAAGAGCAAAGACACAAATAAGGAAAAAAGCAGCGAGAGGGAGGCAATGATAATAAAAAGGGATGAATTTGATAAATTCTGCAGGACAGGCTGCTGGCTTACAGTAGAACTAAGGAAGCAGAATGTGGCTGAGGACCAACAGAACCCAGAGGAGGAATCTGGACCTGGCAGAACAGTCTGTTCTCTCTGCCACACCTGTGAGGAGCCCCAGAAGTTAACATCAGCACCCCATTGTGTATTCTTTCTAGTTGGTTGTCCAACTATAGATCAAAGCTAATATATGATCAATCCATACCCTTCACATTGCACAATGCAGAATCAGTAATTCTCAACTAAGAGAAATAGTTGTATTTTCAACAGAGAAAAATATTATAGGGCTCAGAGAGTAGTCATTTATATAATAATTTATACATTCAAAACCATATTTATCCTTATCATACAAAGTATACATATGACTAAGAGAGTCAATTCCCTTAACTAGTCCTGTGTTCATGGTCTACTTTCCCCACTCACTGTTACTAATATAACCAAAGTTGGATCGAAAGACATAGGCCATGATTATCATTATTAATATTCAATAGCTACTCTGTGCTAGGGACTAAGGTAGGTGAGAAATATATGAAACATAGAATATTGTCTTTACAATTCCACTAGTCAGCTATCTTACAGATAGACAAATTGAGATCCAAAGAAATTAGGTTATTTGTCCAAATCACACAGTAAGTACATAAGGGAGCCAAGATTGAACCTCAGTTGCTGTTAATACAGGGTTTACAAGTTGCTGTTTCATTTGGACTGAATATAAACTACACTGAAAAATGGAAACAAAGGCATTTATTCAATCACTCAGTTGTTTATTTATTAATTTGTATTTATTTTTCATTAAGTATATACTACCATGTTGTACTGCCTTAGGGAACATCACTCAAAATGTATCTATCCTGTATCAATCTCTCCCCCCCTCCCCCCAAGCAGCAATAATGTGACTGGTGTCCCTGCAACTGCACAATTACAGACCCTGTCTACCCTTGTGTAAGGCCTTCCTGATGACACAAAAGGAAGGAAGACAGTTTTTAGTCTATAGGCTATTCTGGAAATAAATAAAATACTTATTAACCATAAGACAAAACAAAGTATAATAATGCCTCAAGAAAAGTAAAACTACAGTGGAAATTCCAAAGCAAGCAACCAGTTTCCCAAAGGGCTGCTTGAAGAGATTAATAAAGGCTCCCTTTAAATACCACGAGCAATTTGCTACCCACACAGGTGGCCTGTCATGGCCCGCTGCTGCCAAACACATTCAAAGCCACCACTAGGAAGCCAGGCAAACGGGAAAAGCTTTTTACATTTTTTTAATCTTCTGTGTTGATTTATCTTCCTCTGTGCTATGAGTGGAAACGAGTCATTCTCCCTCCTCCTCCCAGTTCCACCTTCTCTCCCATTTCAACTCTCTCTCTTTTGCTTTCTCCAATTTAAATTTATAATTTATCTGTGTTCCTCTTCATTCCGGTTTCAGTGACTCAATACTAAGGAATGCAAATAAGTCTTCTCTTGCTACCTGCCCTAGCTCAATAATCACTTGTCAGCACGCTGACAATAGATGAAATTAAAGGACATTTGAAAAGATCTGTGATTCTAAGAAAAGGCATCAGAGAACATTTCAAAGTAATGAATCTGTGTTTGGACACTGAGTAAACTTCCATTCATGCGATTTCCTTGGTTCATGGATATCCGATAATACACTTATGCCTATAAAGTTAAGTATATTAGGTCAGGGATCCAATTTTGATATTTTTCACATATCTAACATTATCTATTGCTATAGCTCTATAAAAATATTAAACTGATGCTAATCGTATAGATCTGTGAATACACACAAACACACACAAATACATGTCCCCTACCCTGAGATAAGCTGCACCTGTTCTTCATTTCCCTCCTTCCATTGCTATCTAAGCTTTTATTCTTACCGAGGAAGGAAGATATTAATTTTTTGCTCTAGTAGTCAGAAGATTAGAAGCATTAAAACAGATGCACCACAGTCATGTTTATTTGAGATTTTTTTTAATCTAAAGACCAAAAGGAAGCAAATCTAATTGGTAGATACATGAAACAGGGCTGCATTCTCAAATAGATTATTTTCTTGCTGCTGACTTTCTATCCAGTCCCTCATCTTTGCAAATATAGGGTGTGATTTGTAATGAATCTCAGGAAATCCTCCCTGTCACTCAGCCAGCCAGGAGCAGTGCTATATGGCATGGCACGTCCTTTCACAGGTGGCTATGCCTGCAGAGAAGACATCAGAGATTCCCCAGTATCAAGAAAACCACAAAACAGAAGGCTTTAAAGTCAAATAAAGATTTAAGTGAGAAAGGTTGTTTTCCTTAAGGGAGGAAGGAAGTCGGGGAGGATAATACAGAGAAGATGGGACTAAATAGATCTAGAAGGGAAATGCAGATTAAGTGTTGCCTTAGAGCAAACCAAACCTGCCTGATTCTTAGAAACCTGAGCTTCATACAGCACGGATTTCTGGGTACCCCAACACTAAAAACAAAAAGTGCTGAATCAAAACCTTTGAGTACTGGGTGGCACGAGTAGCTCAGTGGGGTAGGGTGCTGACCACATACATCCAAGTTGGAGGGTTTGAATCTGGCCCAGGCCAGCTAAAAACAATGACAACTGCAACAAAAAAATAGCCAGGCCTTGTGGCGGGTGCCTGTAGTCCCAGCTACTTGAGAGGCTGAGGCAAGAGAATCACTTAAGCCCAAATATTTAAAGTTGCTGTGAGCTATGATGTTACAGCACTCTACTGAGAGCAACATAATGAGACTCTGTCAGATAGAGAGAGAGAGAGAGAGAGAGAAAGAAAGAAAGAAAGAAACCTCTAAGTACTGAGACCAGAAATTTGTACATTTTTGAAGTGTACCAGGTAAGGAAGCTTATTCAGGTTTGGAACCATAACCTTGACACACACACACAAATTCATGCTGTCTTATCATAGTAGAAGTGAGATTCTGCAGCAATGGTGCAAATCCTGGGTTTGGGATGAGTCACTGGGACCTTTGAGCTCCGGATAAAGATGGGGAATTGAAGATCAGAGGAATGGCAGTTTTCAGTGTGAAGACCCAACACAAGATGGCTGCAGTTTGAACATGAATCCACAGCCCTGGAAGTAGGTAATGAGGCCATGAATAGAAAAAATATATATAAATTCAGGTATTATACAGACAATGCAGTGGCATGTGTAGGCTGGTTGAATGTGAAGTGTGTTCCGTAGGGTGACACTGAGATTTGAATTTGTTAGTTTAATTAACACTTAAATCCTGGAACATAGTGCAGCCAGCACCTTCTCTCCACCTCCATAACCACCACCCCTGTCCTTATGGGCACCACTGCTGTGGCCTCCAGACCAGTGTCCCTGTGTCTGCTCTTGCCCATCCCTTTCCCACCTACATTGTTTTCTCTGTTGCTTTGACTTGCATGATTTCTTGCCGTTGCCACCTCTGTCCCAAGACTTTCAGGAGTGCTGATGTTTTGTGCCTGGAATGTCTTTTTTCAGCACTGACTCATCAACCAGATCGCAGTCAAACATCACTTCTGCAGAAAAGCCTTCTCTCACCTCCAGTCTTGGTCAGGACTCAGTTATATATTTTCATGGCTCCCGGTAGTGTTTCTTCATTGCTCTTCCCACACATGTAGAAAGCTATTAATTAGTATCTAACCAGGATGCAAACTCCACTTAGGTGAGGACTATATCTCTTAGTCCATAATCTACCCAGAAGTTAACAGACTGTGCGAAATAAAATAAATACTTATATTTTATGGGGGTAAGAGAAGGGAAAGTATATATAATTGGATGGCTGAGAAAGAAACAGAGAAATTATGAAAGGAAAAAACAATAAGTTGACAGCAGCAAATGTAGGTGAAGAATATAAAAATAATATTATACTAATAATTACTATGACATTTGATGTTACTGGGTAATTGATAACGTATTAATATCTAGTGCTCTAGGGCTTAAGATAATGGTTTATAATATACCATCATTTAAGGGCTGATTAAGTCCTGGGAAATCCAAAGTACATACAGACAATAAGGTTAGAGAACCAAATATTGAGTGTCAGGGAATGTGCATGGTAAGAGGGATGGAAGACTAAAGGATGGACCAGAAAGACATGATACCAACCAGGATTGTGTATGAAATAGAACAGGGTAGGAGTGTTCCAGATTGGAAATGTCAATGAAATCAAATGCTGCTGAGCACATAAAGTGTGGTAAGGATCCAACACACTAGTAGTGTTAGCACAAGTTTGCCCCTTGAAGAGCTGAGCACTTGAAACTACCAAGGGTGAGGAAGAGAGTTGTTCAGGCAGACAAAAGCCTATTTTCAAACACCACCCACATACATGCATGTCTGCAAATGTTAACTCCAACTTTTGTTTTACTAAGCAGACATTACTTTGACTTTTTTTTTTATTAACAAAAATTTCTTAATCTTTTATCCAGATTGTATTGTATTTGAAACATAATAATTGAATGTAAAAGATTGATACTACCATATTTTGGTAGGTGTATCACATTAGCTATTATAATACCCTCTGCTAACTCTTTGATAGATTTGTTTGGGGCTCCTAGCAAACCAAATTTTCTTCTGAACGAATTTCCCTATCTCATAGCTTCTCTTCTGCCATGTCTGAATTGTTGCCACTGCCAATTCTCCACACTCAAAGTCTTGATTAGACCAGAGTTGGGTAACTGATACATAGCCTTTCCAGCAGGCTGTGATTTGTGTTGATTGGCTTATACAATAAAATAATTAGGTACCTCGTGTGTATAACACTTGATGGGCGATATCCAATAGCAACTCCTATGTGGCATAATAATTTCTCAAAGTTTACTAATTTTGGCTCTGAGGTTACTTCTGAAACTTTCTTCAGCATTGACTTCAGCTGGGCCTAGAGTGCTCTGCACTTTAACCCTGACATCTTGAATAGATCAGTATGTCCAGCAGCAGGCAGATTAAAGGCTTTCGGATGGCATACTAAACCACAGCCTTCCTCCCACTCACATTCAGAAGCTTGGGTTCTGCTTTCCCTTTGTTCAACAGTGTCTCTGCCTGCCCTGAATGATTACTCACCTAGACCTCACATGTTTTGGGGCATGGTTCTTTGCCATGCTTTCCTAGAGCTTTTGGACAGTGCTATTTTATTCTTATTGAAGAGGTACTAAAAAATCACTGGCAATGAAAATTCTCTCTCAAATCTTGCCCCAATTATTAATAAAACCCAAATTGGTTCTCATCTGAACCCATTATATCACACATAAATAGGCTCCATGCCTATTTACTATTCTGATGGTGATGTTATGGCCTTGGATTTATTCTGAGTGTACTAATTTTTTTTTTCAGCAGAGCAGAGTTTATTTTGTTATAAATATTTGTGAAACATTTCATTAAATGTAAATGGAAAAATCCAAATATATATTAGCATTCCTTCTTGAGATGCTAATTGGCAAACACAAAGGGAGAATGGATCTAGGAAAACATTGAAACCATCCATTGGTGGGGAATTCTACTGGTCCATAAGACACTGACAGCTTAAAATGTCTCAAAGATTAAGTTAAGGTCAAGGAGGCCACTGATTTAAAGCTCCCATGAGCCATCAGATACAACTAGAAATGGGCACATGGACTCCACTAGCTAGATTACAGCACAGATAAAAGAGAGCTGGAAAAATGGAGTTAGGCAGTTTGTATTCAGAAGTGGCCACCAAAAGAAGCCACTTTTTTTCTAGCATTGACTAGAAGATAGATGAAAATCTATTTACAGAAAAAAAGTTTACATCCCCTACCCACTACCACATCCTGCTCAGGTCCACTTAACTTGGAAAATGTGCCTAGTTCTGGGTGAGCCCATTCATGGCCCCCTAGGACTAGGGACATATTGGTCAAGTCTCATAATGTTTCCATGTGGCCCACAACTAAGCCCAGAGAGAAGGCAGACATTGGAAAAGGGAGTTAAATTCCTTGCTTTGACAACAGCCTTGCCTTCTCTGCTCTCCTGTCCACCCAAAGAATAGATTTTTCTCATTACATGTAGCCCTGGATTCACAAAGTCCTAATGGCTTTAATTGTCTGCAACTTCATGATGAGCAGTAGATCATGTAGAAGGAGTAGGAAGTAGATAGCAATCCCTCTCTTCAGGATATTCATACTATATCTGACATCTGTATTCCATGCTGGGAGCCATACTTCATTGGGAATAAGACCAAAAGAGTAAGTTTGAACCACAGTAAGCAGAGGACTTCAAAACATATCCTATGAAGATAAGTTGCAGGAATTGGGGCTACTCTGCCCCAGCACAAAGAGTAAGATGGGGTTGGGTACAGAGCAGAGGGATTAGAGGATAACCATACATTGTTAAACTTTATTGATAGCCTCTTTTTCCATCATCCCCATAAGAATATGAGCATAATGAGTTCAATGACTATATTTTATTTGCACTGTGGACCTACCACAGGCCTAGGCCTGCAACAGGTACTCAATAAATATTTAGTTTAAAAAAATAAATAAGGAAAATTTGCCTTCAATTTTTCAAAGAACTGCCATATGGAAAGATGAGATTTTGTTTTCTTGTGGTCTCAGATAACAGAACCAGGGACAATGGATAGAAGGTATAAGGAAATAGCTTTTATGTCACTATAAGGAAGAATTTCCTGTAAAACTCCTCTTCAGAGAGAACTTCCTCCCTGAAGGTGTCTAACAAGGATGAGCGAAATGTGGGGTAGTCGCATTGATGCAGACAAGATTTAAGCATCAAGTGGGTTTACCTATACCACGCTTCTCAATCCTGGATGTCAAAAAAAGAAAATCACTTAGGGTTTGTTTTTATTTTTGTTTTAATACAGATACCTAGACACAATCCCACATAAACTTGATTTCAGTTGGCATCAGTATTTTTAAAAGCTCTCCAGATGATTCTAACGTGCATCTATGAGAAGCACTGGACGAGATGAAAGGGTAAGCTTCCTTCCAAACTGAAGCCTCTGTCATTCCATTATCTCAAGGAATGGGAGCTCCCATTCAAAATACCCTAGTTTTGACTTACTGCCTAATTCTTTAGGTTTTCTCTAACACTGGTTAAATAAATGAAGCTTCTAAGGCAATATTTCAAACAGAATATTAGAAAAATATAAAGACAGAGAGAGTGTGTGTGCTGTATTAAAATACATATCTTAATTCATAGTTTGCAAATTCTAAATAATTGGATTTGTACTTTATCAAAATTTCATGAAGTATTGGCTGTACAAATGTGCAAAATTCCTCTCCCAAAGTTTCCTGATATGGAACCATCAGCAGTTGGATCACCAGTAGGTGTGGATTTAATCAAAGACCTCAGAATTTTCAAAGCTCGAAATGCTGTTTGAGACCTTTCAGCCTGAGGACTGAAAATATCGAAAGTGAATGGGAGAGTACATATGGTTGTTAGAATGCAAGAAGGTGACAATTAGATAATTGCATATGCTGCTTTTTATCCTGAACTATTTTAGTAAAAGTCTGCTCTTTGGTAAATGAATAATTCATTTATGTTTTCAAATATATTTTAAATATGTCATATTTGAAAGTAGGGAAAGATATATTTAAATAATTTGTTATCACTTTTTAATAGGCTGAAAAGTGATTTGGGGTGTTGTTCTAGGTAGAAGAAGCTAGTTACCTGCATACCTTGGAAAACAGAAAAGGGATGGGCATGCATCTTTCCCTTCCATCTAAGAACCAGAGACAAATTCCATTAGAACACTTCTGTAATTTCAATTTTATCTTGACTTGCCTTCCAAGATACTTATTATGGTTGCTGAACCTATGCACTGCCTACTTGCCCCTAATGGTTGAGGCCTCAACTTATCTAATCTGTATCCTCAGAAGAGACTATAATTCTAGAATAAATTTATCATTTTACCAAAGTACACAGGTCTTAAAAATACATTGAGGAAAACATAGAGACAGGTATGTGATATTATCTGTCAGTTAAATAACACAGACAATGTACTTTAAAGAATATGTTTAAACAGAATTTTTAGAGTTTGATCACTATCCTCTGGATAAAAAGCTTCAGAAATCGAAAACATCATTACCTTTAAGAATAAATATCCTACCAGGTACTTTTTAATAAGACTCATGGCCAAAGTAATTTACAAAACCACTCCCTTCTTAAAAATTCTGTTTCATTTATAATAAGCTCTATAATACAGCAGGAAGAGGTTTGGAGGCTCTAGAGTGAGTGAGTTTTCCAATTTTAAGTAGGATGATCAGGTAAGGGCTCAGTGAGAAGGTGACATTTGAGCAAGGTCCTTAAGGAGGAGAGATAATTAGTCATGCAACATATATAGAGAAAGTAAGTGCCAGGCAGAGGGAATTGCAAGTGAAATCTCCTAAGGCAGGAATGTGGCAGGAGCATTGTTACTGACGACACGTAAAGAAGAAGAGATTATTAGGACATTAGCTCGGAAATGGGTACGAAGAGTCCTCAAGGTGTTTGTAAGGATTTTGGCAGTTACTCTAAATGAAACATGGATCCATTCAAGAGTTTGAGCAGATGAATAATATTTTCTGACTTTGGTTTTCAAAGAGTTGTTCTGGCTGCCATGTTGAACTAGTACTGTAGGGGCCAGGACAGAAGAGGGGAGACATTCAGAAAGGATATGGTAACAAACTAGGTGAAAGAGGATGGCGGCTGGGACCAGGAAGTGATAAGATATGGTCAGGTTCTGGGTATACCAATATTTGGAAGATAAAACCAATAAGCTATGCTGATGCATTGAAAGTAAAACGTGAGATAAATAGTGAAGGATGGATTCAAGGGTTTGGGTTTAAGTAATGGAAAAGAAAGAGTTGCCCTTGACTGATAGGGAAAGACTAGAAAGAGCATGTCTCAGGGAGAAGTTCACTATGAGACATTAATTCTTCAACATACCTGCTACAAATTCAAGTACAGGGTTGAGCAAGCACATGGTTATATGTATCTCAAGTCCATGGGAGAATTTTAGCCCAGAGATATAAATGTGGGATTCTGCAGCTCATAAATGGTCTTTAAATCAACACTATTAGATGGGCACAAGCATAGACAAAATAAGGAAGACACCAAGATCGGAACTCTAGAGCACCCAATATTTAGAAGTCAAGAAAACCAGGTTGCATCAGCCGAAGGGACCGAAATGGAGCAGCCACTGAGGCATGAGGTGACCAGAAGTGTGTGACTTCCCGGAAGCCAAGTGAAGAAATTGCATCAAGTGGAAGAGCATAACCCAACATGCAATGTGCTGCAACAGAGCAATCAAGTGAGAGCTGAGAAATGATGTCTGGTTTTGGCAATGGGGAGGTATTGGTGGTCATTAGATGAATATTTTGGTTGGAGTGGAAGTAGTAAAAGGCCTGAATGGGATGGAGTCAAGACGGGAGGGGAGGAAGTACAGGGAGCAGGGATAAACAATCCAAGCAGCCACAACTGACAGCAGGAGACAATGGGAAACTAGACTGACTTCAGTTTGAGCCGTGCAGCTCAGCACACACAACATGGGCCTGCATTCCTACCCTCGGAGGAAGAAAATGTTTCTCTCTCCCTAATAAGGTGAGACATTCTTTAATTGCTCATCTTGTCAGCCTACCTGACTTCTGAATCTAAAGTCACAGTGTTCCTTGTTCAATTCAACAGACACATTGGTGGCAGGCTTGGGTTTCAGCTCCAACCATTTTTATGAGCCATAATACAATTCCATACCCCAAATGCCTCAGACCTCTACTCAATCAATAAATTACAGTTAATGCCCTTAAAGAAAATGTTCTTTGATGAGACTCCATGTTAGCAGCCAATCCAAGCCCATTAACTTTCACATCTGGAAATAAGGTAAGGAAAATGAGGCTGATGGCTTCAATTTACTTCTGATTTATCAGCATCACAATAACCTGACTCAACTACATACAATTCAGGATGATTGGATGAATTTACTGAGTAGAGGTCCAAGACTGAAATAGTAAAGAGGCAGAAGGTCAGGATCCAGGATTATTGGTAGAATTATTTCAAAGGACCGAGTTTTAAGTGAGGAACATGAATGAAAGGACCCTGAATACGATGTTGAGAGGCTCAAATCCAGAAAGCAACCAGAGTTAATGAAGCCCACAACACTCACAACTCCTGTGACCTTTAACCCTTGATATCATCTAACACAGTGATTATCACAAACTTTACATTGCCATAGTCTAATCCCCTCCTAACAGTTTCATTGTCTATTGTTGCATTTGAGTCCCTTAGCAGGCAATATTTTCCATTTCATAGATGGAAAACCTTTGCTCAGAGAGGCTGATACACAGAGCATGCAATGGTGAAGGCCAGTGAGAGAGCATATTTGTTTCAGTTACAAACACACTCTCCTAACAGGGCAAAGAAGAGGCTATTTGAGTTTAACCAAATTTGAAAAGTATATCTGTATGCAATGGGGTGAAAAGACTTTTATCAGATAACACCAGAATTATTCTTAAGGAGAAAATTTCTATGGTTAGGAAAATACTTGGATAAATAGATTCTGGTTTACCCAGAATAATCCAAATTTCTACCTTTCATCACAAAGAAATTATTAATATTTTTTTAATTTTTTACTTTTAAATGTATGCAAGTTCTTAGGAAATATAAATGTATAGGCACACATATTTATACACACACATATATTTATACACACACGCACACACATATCCCACCTATAAGCCACCTGAGTGGAGGCAAGTAGGGAGGTAAGACCCCAGCCAAGAGAAAGGGTTAGCAGGAAATGAGCTAGTGGAGGGTCAGCCAATCTTCTCTGGTTTAACATAAATAGGAATGGGGATAGAGTCAGAAGAGAGGAGAAACAAATGGAAATAGAAGAAATGAGGCAGGTGACGCATGCCTGGGGATAGTGGTCAAATTCTCTTCCCAGTAGCAACATGGCCACAGGACTTTCAAGAACAAAGATATCTGATTTCCAGTTTAAAAATTTTGTGTTCTTTGGCTGGGCCCAGTGGCTCACACCTGTAATCCTAGCATTCTAGAAGGGCGAGGCAGGTAGATTGCTTGAGCTCAAGAGTTCAAGACCAGTCCAAGCAAGAGTGAGACCCTGTCTCTACTAAAAATAGAAAACCTAGCTGGGCATTGTGGCACGTGCCTGTAGTCCCAGCTACTCAGGAGGCTGAGGTAAGAGAATCGCTTGAGCCCAGGAGTTTGAGATTGCTGTGAGGTAAGACACCATGACACTCTACCAAGGGTGACAAAGTAAGACTGTCTCAAAATAAAAAAAAGAATTTTGTGTCCCTACAATGTAAAACCTTGTTCTTCCCTCCCTTCCCCCAACTTCAGTCAAGTCTATTATACATATAAAGGATTTATGTAAGAAAAAATTATTAATATAGAAATTAAGGAAACCTGACTTTCACAACCAGGGCTATGTGACACACAACAAAGAGAACACACAAAGGACGGTAGTGATGCTTGAAAACTAAAATACAGAGCACCAGAAGTTTAGAGCCAGAGGTCATCACAAACACATAAGCTCCCAGGAACACTCCAAAGTCCAGGCATGGAGCTTCAGGATCATGTCCTGGAATTCTCAAAGAGCAAATAGCCAGCTTACATGTGGGTTGCAGAAATAGTGAATGCAAAAGGGATAGATAATTGATTAACCAGAAAAGGCAAAGTTCCTTAGCATTTATTAAAATTTAAACCTATAAATGTTCATTTATTTGCCAACATATTAATGTAGAATCAAGGCTGTTTCTTCTACCTTTAGCAGGTTGTTAAGCATTTGTTCACTATGGTCTTTCTTGTATCAACCACATCCATAATGTTACATCTAGTTCTTTAGATGAGATGACAAAATGCAGACTTCTAGACTTTTATGATAGTATTCTTATTTTTGCAGATGTTTCACCCATCCCCGATTTGCTAAGAATTCTTCTTAGCAACCTGTTTTGCAAAATCTTTCCAAAGAAGCTTAGCTCTCACAGAAGCACTTTCTTCTTGGATTAATATCCCATCCATTTATGTGATATTTAATAAAATTATGAGAGTAAATACAATTGGCATAAAAAGGTTTGCTACAAATGCAGCCAACTCTTTAGAGGTGGAAATGTCATCCCTGGGTGTGGAAGTGCCAGGTGTATTGTCCCGACACAAATGGTGTCTCATGTTTTACAGAGCAAACACCAAGCCCTATTATTCCAGGGAGCTTGGTAAATGGAGGTCAGTTTAAAAAGCTTCCTTTGGATTTATAGATAATTTTCCTGGAGAGATGAACAGGTTGCCAATGCAAAGCGCACTGGCCGCGTGGCCGTGCCTCGCCCGGTTCAGTGAGTGCATCACTGTCAACCCCTCAATCTCCATTCTGTGGGACGGACCTGGCCTGGACACCAGAGAACCACCTCTGCTAGTGGAAAAATCCATTCCTAATTGAACAATCATACTGAGTGACGAGACCCTTAAAAGAAGCCAGTTTGTACCAAAAAGCACACAGAGGAAGCTCCAAGAGATTCTCCGCAAAAAGTTGTAACATTTAGCCGTAATGACTAAACTTATGTATTCAGTGTAAATTAGGACTTTGTTCTTCAGTTGGAAAGGGCAGAAAGCTAAATCTAAGAAGTAGTCAAAGAAAGCAAATTTTCTCCTAATCAGAAAAGCACATTTATGGTGAAGCGGAGCAGGTGCACGGGGCGCGTGTAATTAGGCTCGTTTTTCTTTTCCTCCAAACTGTGAGAAATAAAAGGTGGTCATCTAAGAAGGGAGCTGAAAACTTCTGGCCGGTAACTTTGTTTCTTAGTTGAGGACATGCTGAGCTTAATAATTGTCTTGGGAGAGGAGACCCGAGGACACCTGCAGCCTGGGTTTAAAGTACGGGAGTTTGAAGGGACTTCTGAAGTCAAGCTTTACAGTGACAGCACTTTTCTAAGTTACAGATTTTTAAAAGGACTGATATAAAGCAATATAAGTGGCTATGCTTAGGTTCTAGGTTCCTTTAAATTTTACTCTGATTATATGTATTCTTTGCTTTTTTATAAGGAAGGCAAAACTGGGTGAAATAAAAATGCCATTGGTTCTGGACTCTTCACCTCACCTGGGCAGTGGGCTGTCTAGTTCTCTGCACCGGAGGCTGTTGAATTGATTTGTGACCGAGTACTGCAGAGATACCAGCAGCAAACTGACAACCATTGAGCGTTGACAACTGGCAGGAGGGAGGGGGGAGGGACATGTAGAACACAAAGTGATTCAAACTGAGCTGGATGTTTTGTTGATTTGTGATTTCCCCACTAACGGGTACAATGTGGGTAAATGGCACACTTCCTGGGTGAGGGTCACAACTACAGCACAGACGTCACCTTACAGATGCAAACAATGTAACCTAATTGTATGCCCCCCTCACATTAATCTGAAACAAATTTTAAAAATCTATTCAAATAAAAATATATATATATTTTAAAAATACACAAAGGAACAAATACAATGAAATGGAAGTGCTGTGTAAGGATGCGGGGGAGGATGGATGGGGAGCTAAACAAATTTTGTTTTAGCTGCTACCAGCTTTTCCTGAAGGAGCAAGACTGTGGTTCCAGCCTGGCTGCTGTGCATTGAAGCTGAGAGGTAGAAATCAGTGGATTCTCTGCACTCCCCTCTTCTCTCGGTCTACCCCAGCTCAAATGCAGAGCAAGGAGGCCCACGCTGAGGCCTCTGCGGGAAAGCATCAACAGTAGCTGCTAATGGGAAACCTAATGACACTTTAATAGGACTGGTAAAGCTAAGAGAGTTGTGTGGATAATATTAATATTTATAGTAGAAGAAAAAAGAAACTATGCACTAAGCTGAAACAAGAGCTGGCCAGGCTGGCTGGGAACTGTTAAGCCTAATAAAGAAAAAGCAGCCATTCTCTTAGAGAGAGGGTATTTATCATGCCTCCAAAGGCTCCTCCACAGTTGCCATAGCGGAGAAACACGGAGAGTAATGAGGCAACGTTCACCGCGCACCGTGACAGCTCATATGACACTGTGTTAAGTAACAAGCAGTAGACTGAGGTTTTTCTTCATTTGCATTTAAGAAACAGTTTTAGCCTATGGGAAAGACTGTGGCTTGATAGCCAAGACCTGGGCTAAATCCAACTAAGTCAAAACATGTCAGTCAAATTTTAAAATGACCATTGTAGCAGAAGAGCACAGCTCTAAGTATTTCCCAAGCCCTGTTACATCACTTGGTTTTACCAAACTAGCCCACATTCACCTTGATAGCTTGAATATTTCCAAGCAATATAAGTGGCTCATAAGAATTCCTGAACATACCTGAAATCCTAGAACCATGGTCTTCAAAGTGTAATCCCCCAGCCAGCAGTATCACCTGAGAACTTGAAAGAAATGAAAATCCTTGAGCCCCATGTCAAGCCTACTTTCTGAGAAAATCTTAAAGGTAGAACCAAGAACCTATGTTAACAGGCCCTCCATTTGAGATTTTTTTAAATGCTCAATTTTGAGAACCACTGATCACTAACTTTGGCTCTTAAATGTGGCTACACATTGGAATCACCTGTGACACTTTTAAAATGCTTTTGGCTGGTTTCCACCCTCTCCCCAACCTCCATAGAGTCGGATTTAATTGGCACCAGGTGCACCATAGAAGTTTGAATTTTGTTAACTCCCCAGGTGATTCTACTGTGCAGGAATGTGCAAGAACCAGTAGAATATACTCAGAAAATAAAAGTGAACAGCCAACTTGTAATACCTAAGTCTAAAAGCATGTTGGTAATCAGCAAATATTCAGAGCCACCAAATACAAAGAGTAATAGATAATTTATACTGATGACTCAACCATGTTTTTCATTATCAGATTTCAACAAAAGAGAAAATACATTCCTCTCTCCCCCCCACCCCCCACCAAAGTGTCAGACTTGATTTATTTAAACCTGTGTTTAAAATTTTTCACTTTGTCCTTGCTACTGGGGAACTCGGAGGCTAATTTTGTCTTTAGGAATTTTATCTTCCCCTTAAGCATGCGTGGTTGAAAGTACTCCTGCTGGGCATTTTCTTAGTTACTGTGCTAAGACATGTTAACCAGTGTGATGAAAATGTGTCAAACGGTCTATGAAACCAGTGTGTGGTGCCCCATGATCACATTAATGTACACAGCT
>CAUYPK010045072.1:0-95774 GCA_963574355.1 Loris lydekkerianus
TTAGCAAAGTATCTCAGGAATGGAAGAAAAAGTATCCAATGTACTCAGCCCTACTATGAAGCTAAATTATAGCTTTCACATGAAGGCTATAACCCAACTATAGCACAAGACTATGGGGGAAAGGGCCAAGGAAGGGGAAGGAAGGGGGGAGGTTTTGGTGAAGGGAGGGTAATGGATGGGGCCATACCTATGGTGCATCTTAGAACATGTACAGGCGAAACTTACTAAAGGCAGAATACAAATGTCTACATACAGTAACTAAGGAAATGCCACGAAGTCTATGTTGAACAGTTTGATGAGAATATTTCAGATTGCATATGAAACCCACACATTGTACCCCTTGATTGCACTAATGTACACAGCTATAATTTAACAATAAAAATAAATAAATTAAAAAAAAACAATATAACCAACCTATTCTCATAATTTCAGAAATGATAATATGCTAAGTATGCTATAAAGTTGAAGTAAGAAGAAAGCTATTTATATTAAAATAATAAGCATTTCAATGTGGAGTAGTCAGAATATTTTATACTAAAATCATCCTGGAGGCCACTACTGTAAGTGCAATATAATCTGACGTGGGGTGAAATGCTGCTGGCATCTGTGATTAGCAATGTGGACACGTCAGGGAGAACCAGAGATGGAGAAGAAAAGTCAGGGGATGTCAAGCTGCCCTGGATAAGCGGGATGAGGCAGAGAGAGGGGGTTAAAATGCCTTTAGGGGTTTCCTGTCAGGCCAAAACTGAACGGAGAGTGCTGCCTCACCAAAGGAGTGAACTCAAGGGAGGGAAGGTTCGGTGGGGATGTCCTGATGCTGGTAAGCAGGTGCCGGGAATGTTGACTTCAGGTCACTTCAGTCTCAGGTGCCTAGTTGGCCTCTCTGTTCAGTGTTCAGGAATTTTCTGGAAATTCATGAGTGTCCATAGCATCAAACATGGCAGAGAAGGGGTGGCACCTGTGGCTCAGTGAGTAGGGCACAGCCCCATATACCGAGGGTGGTGGGTTTGAGCTGGCCCCGGCTAGCTAAAACAGCAGTGATGTTGTGGTGGGCGCCTGTAGTCCCAGCTACTCGGAAGGCTGAGGCAAGAGAATCACTTAAGCCCAGGAGGTTGCTGTGAGCTGAGACACCACAGCACTCTACCAAGGGTGACAGAGACTGGCTCAAAAAAAAAAAAAAAAAAGTAGCAGAGAGTTAGAAGCCAGTGGATTTAACAATAAGCCGGTACTTTGTGGCTTTGAAAGCGCTGAGGAAGTAGGATTGTAAGGGATGAAGCTGAAACACAGAAAAGGAAGACCTTAGACGTCAGTGAGGTCCAAGCATCAGTTTCTAGAGCCTGGATTCTCGCAACAAAAACTCTCTCCTTGACCTAACTTGTGTCAGCCTCTGCTGAGTCCTCTCTGCTAGGCTTCAACTGTAACCATCAGTGTCCGTCGGGATTGGAATGGCGTCACCCCGTTTGGACAAGAATCCTGCCAATCTCAGCTTAGAGAGACCTTCACTCCCTTGATGTCTGTGTTATACATGAAGCAAGTGGAACAGAGAAACGCCAGCACACTGAGTCCAAATTAAGCAAGGGTCCTTTATTGATTAGCCAGCTGAGAACAGGCTCACACCTCAAAGTTTCTCCACCCCTAGAAGCAGGGGTGGAAACCTTTTATAAGGGGCTTTTGGTAGGGGAGGAGAAGTCCTTAACGCAAGCCGAATTTCACAAGAGTAAAACACTCTAGTGTTTACAAGGGGGAGCTGGGGTTTTGCAGTTACTACTAAACTCTTTCAGCTGAGCTTCCTGTCTTAAAGGGGGAGTGTTGAAACCCCTTAGCTAGCTGGAGTTAGGGCATAACATCTGATCACCCTCAACTTCTGGTCAAAGTCCTCATCCTCCAGGTGGTATCTGACTACCCTGGCCTGTCTCAGTGGGTCAGTTTAGCAGGAATTCCCCTACCTCTGGTGACTCCTTTCCATTCACTGCCCTCCTCCCTACTCTGCTACTTGATCACAAATCCCCACTTGCCCTTGTTGTATTCCGAGTTGAGCCCAGTTCTATAATGAGGGCTCCCCACCCCCATTGTAATTGTTTCTGAGGAAAATCTATTTTTACTACTTTACTGTCAGACTCTGGTTTTCTTTAACAGTGGTAAAGACTGGGGAATGGAGAGTGTGTGGAAACTGTGTGTGCGCGCACATGCACATGGGCAGGTGGGGAAGGAGAGGTGGGGAGACATGAGGATGAATTACAAGTCCTTTGACACGAGTTCTGTTTACAAATTTTTTTTAGTTAATACCAAACAATATCAAGGTTTCGTTTTTTCTTCATTTGAGGCAGAAGGCTGAGAAGTGATTTCTTTTTCCTCAAGAAACTTAAAAGGCGCCTAATCCAGTGTTCCTGGAACACATTATTAGCACTTTACTACCGTCAGATGAATCTAGGCATTGTCTGGCCTTCCAGTAAACAGGCGGTAACTCGTAACTCAGTTACAGAACGTGTTGGAAATGTAATTATTGTATCCCAATGACCAGCCCAAAGGGTAGACTAGCCTGTAGTTATTTGAAGCCTCAATTGGGCGATGGCTCCTGGAGGCACAATGGACAGATAGTGGGTTATCAATTCTCCATTTAGACACATGAAAAAGGAAAAAAGTGACTATTTTTTTTTAAGGTCACCCATTAGCACCAAGACAGAAACCTGTGTAAGTTTTAGCTGTGAGATTAGAATATTAGAGGCTGATTTTCAGAAGTCACTCAGAGGCAGCACAGCCACTCTGCCCCTCCCTCCCAGCCTGCAATAGAAAAAATCACCTAATTCCATCTTACCTCTCTGACCTGCTGTGCTGATTACCTTACCTTCCTCCCATTTGCCCAGTTGTTTAGTACAACTGAATCAGGCTGACATTTTGATAATAAACTCCTGGATGAGCTGAGTTTTCAAATTTGGACTCTCTTTCTCTAATATGGTTTTCATTGATTCTGGGAGTTGTTTCAATAGCCCAGGCTTTTTTACAATTCCTGGGCAGGGACCCTGACATTCTTCTGAGAGGGTATGCGAGCACTCTTTCTCTCTGTGCAAAGATAGCTTAGATTTCATCACAGCTTCTTCTCCTGCAATAGCTCAGAAAGCATTCATGGGTTGGGGGATGGAGCGTGTGTCAAATGGAAATGTTTTGTAATTTCAAAGCAACCAAACAAAACAGATCCTGCAGAATGGTCTTATTTTCTGTGGCAACATAGTTGTGGGCACACAATCTCCTTCTCTTCCTTCACTTGCCTCTGTAGCCTTTTACATTACCTTGTCACAAGCAGAAAATAGGATTTCTCACCTACAGATGGAGAAAGAGAGAAGAGGCTAGCCTGAACATTAGGCAGAAATTACTTGTCAGGTTTGATCAATTCAGAGAAAATCCAAATCCCCTTTGAAAAGGCACAGTTGATACTCAGAGATTAGTGGAGATGTCCTTATAGATCCATTGTTTGGCTAAATTGTCTGCATATGCAGTGCATTTGCTAAATGAATGATACATTTGCATCTAAATGGTCCATAAATAATTTGATTCTACTCCAGACAGTGCAATAAACACGCCCCCTCCTCCTGGTAGAGTTGTGAGATGTGTGAGTGTGGACTCCTCTGTTATTGCTCTGACTGTGCTATTATTTGACAAGGCCCCGGGGAAGGAAGTACATGAATCTATTAACGAGAACCAATCTCCTTTATGAGCTGAAATGTGAGTGAGTAGGCAGAGAGATATTTATAATGTGCAGCTGTAGCCTCTAGCTCTTTGGGCAAAATTTTTTAAAAATAATAATAAATAAGAATGAAAGCTTAGACAGGAAGCCCCACACCTCTGTGCTGCTGCCACCACTGTAGCAATTTTGCTTTGCTTGTTGGGACAGAAGGTGTGAGGTGTTAATTATTATCTGCACACTGCTTTTTATAAGAACATTGATTTTCTATTCTTCTTGTCTAGCACCATGGTGAGTATTTATAGCACACATGTGGATGTGCAACCTGTGATCTACCTTTGAGTTGATGTTCCAAGGGCTTTAGCTACCGTGAGAATACCGTGTAGGATAGTCCAGCTCTCTCCCTCCATATGCTCTTAATTCGGAAGGCAGGAAATTGAACAATGGCACTGACAATTGGCAGTTTCCATGTGCAGTTATGCTGTGCCCATCATGTACAAACCGTGACTTTTTATAGCCCCCTTCCGTAAGATTTGTGATGTTCTGTTCTTTTAAAAGGCTCCAGTGGGATGGTATTCTTTGATTTAAGAAATTTCAATATATTAAATCCAGCTTCACATGAAAGAAATATAGAAAGATATTTGAAAAAAGATTCACAATGGAATTCTGAAAGTGATAAATATTATATATGGCATTTAGCATGTGATTTAGCTCATTGTTTTAGGAATATTTCTATAGGAAAAATGCTGCCTACTAAGAATTTGGTGCCTCTTCAGATCATTCGGGCTTTATTGCCCAGCCTATACTGGCATGGGACAGCTAAGAACTCAGGTGATAATCCCAGTGGTATTTGCTTTTAATCCCTAGTTTTCTTCCCGAAACCCTAAGCTTCTCATTGTTTACTGTTGTGGGTAGTGTAACTGGCTCACTTAACCTAGGTTCTAATCACCTTTAAATTTGTCTTCCTAGAGTCCAGTTTCTAATTTCAAGGTGCCAAACAGAAGATGCCAAGCAACAGCAGTGGTGTCTCTATTAGAAGACTTCTGTGCTATAGCTGGGTGTTTTCTCTCACTTCTCTGTCCATGGTTGTGTGACTCTCAAGCCTTGCTATTGTCAGGGTGAAGGGCATCTTCTAAAGTTTCAATAATTGAATCCATTGAAAAAAACTGACAATAGACATAGCAGAAGAAAGGCATACAGATTTGTTAATGTGAAAATGCATAGGAGTCATACCAACTATGAAACTCAAAGAAGGGCCAAATTGAAGCTGAAATACCTTCTGCACAGCAAAGAGGGAAGTGGAGGATATAGGTAATTTCAGGGAGAAGAATGGGCATAAAGAATAGACAATAGTCAGGATAAAGTTCCCCTAGTCTCCAGGGCAGGTGGCAACAAGTTATGGAAAGGTAAAGGGTGAAACTACACTGTGAACAAAGGTTATCTAATTATGCAGACAAAATCTCTCAGGCAGCCGTCCTAAGAAGAATAGATGAAGAGTCTGGGTGGGCGTGGTGATGACATTTAGTTTATCCCCTCCCCCCAAGTGATTAATATTCCCCAGTTAATTAGATTTCAGGAGATTAAAGGTAATTGTGTTTCTTTTGGAAGAACTTCCCTCAGTCAAATACAACTTCAGAGAGAGGGAGAGAGAGAGAGAGAGAGAGAATACCCTTCTCTGTTCTGGGGTGGGGTGGGGAACAAAGGAAGGTTGGAGACACCTTGATTCTGAGGCAGCTTCTAAGGCCTTCCAGTTTTCGTTAATTTAAAATGTTCCACATGCCAAAGAACCCTACTTTGGGTTATTGTTTTCTGAGTCCCAACGGTCCTCTGTCTGAAGCTATCTTTTATTATTTTTTTTTTTATTAAATCATAGCTATGTACACTAATGCAATCATGGAACACCATACACTGGTTTTATATACCATTTGACATATTTTCATCACACTGGTTAACATAGCCTTCCTGACATTTTCTTCGTTATTGTGTTAGGACATTTATATTCTACATTTAGTAAGTTTCACATGTACCCTTGTAAGATGCACCGTAGGTGTGGTCCCACCAATTACTGTCCCTTCACCCATCCTCCCCAGTCACCTCCTCTCTCTTTCCCCTTTCCCCATATTGAAACTTTCTTAGAAGTTTCACATGTTAAAGTTGAGTTGATAGTTGTGGTCAGTGGTTGAGTAGCAAGGGTTTCTATTAAACCAGTTTCTTATTACTGGGAATAGGTCAAACAGTTGTGTCTCATTTTAGAAGGTAATGAAGCATGTAGGCTTCCATTATACCAAGTTAGGACCCTACATGGTGCAAGCAAACAGTTCTTTAATAAGAGGCATTTTTATAGAAACAAAAGAAAAATAGAAGTTAATGTTCAAAGTAGTCTATTAGCCAGCTGAGAAGATTTTTAGGTATTAGACTCAAAGCATCTTTATTTGGGTGTAAGAAGACAGTGACAATTTGACAGTTTTTTTGATTTGTAATTTGAATGTAAAGTGGTTTCTCTAGAGTCTATTTATCAAGTCAATCAGGTATAGTTTTCAGCACTTTAGGAAAAAGGCAGTTTTTGTTTTTAGTGATTTCAAATCAGAAGGGTAGGAGAAAATCAGAAAAGTTAGTTTGGAAATTTGTAGCTAGATGTTGGAGGAAACAAAGAAAATCCAAATACAGTTCAAATTGTAGATAAATAATAAAATCTCAAAAACAGTAGGGTAGAATCTAATACGAGGAGTACTACAGTTTTTTTTTTAAACCTAATTTTTTCCTCCATTTATCCCCTTTCTACCAAATAAAATCATAATAAGTGTAATTTATTAAAAAAAAAATTTTAGTCTCATATGTTCAGCTTAATTATTTACGTAAGTTTAGCAAACCCAGTGATTAATTTTATAGGATCTTTTTAAGTTGGCCTTGTTGGAATCTTTAATATGGAATTACAGATTAGACTTTTAAAAGCTAGGAAGCTAAGGGAAGGATTTGGCCTCAAATTATTCCTATAAAAATTGGGTGAAAATGTTTCTTCTCAATGTTTCCAAAATATTTTGAGATTTCTGGGCCTATCAGGAAGTGACATTATTTTACTCACTCATAAAGCAATCATCTGACCTGTTTATTTGATGTACTAGGTCAGGTTTTTTCAGGGTTTTTTATGGCTTCCATAAAGTCAACTTCAGTTCCTTAGAGCAGTCTGATCATAGCTGAAAATATGACATGTTAGTTAAAGCTTTGGTGATATAATCAGTGTTTGGGTTTTTTTCTTTTATACTTTCGTTGAATTTTTTTTCTTAAACTATATGAATAGCAGGATAAGCCATGTGTTTTTTCAAAAGGCAATTACCTGGACAGTCTGGAAAAACAGGAAACTTTAATACTGAGATCCATGTACCTATTTCACTGTAAGAACCAGTGTTTTTAATTGTGTCCTGTTATAAGAAGAACAGATTTTAGTTGAACTTATGTAAATAACTATATTATCATAAAAAATGAGAATACTCGAAAAAATAATTTTTTAATTTGGAGGGATCAGGTAAGGATAAAAGTAAATGTTTTAATTCTGTTTACAAAAGTGTACTTTATGAAATTGGTATAAGTTATAGATAGCTTAAAAGAAAAAATTTTTCTTAAATCTGGAAAATAAAATTTAAAGAAAAGGTCATAGAAATTATAATTTATATCAGTTTAGCCTCATGAAATTAATTATGACACTGATGTTTAAATTTGGTATTAAGCTAGCAATTTTATAAATCTGATTTTAAGGTAATTTGTTTGGGGGATGTTTTGGTGAACTGATCTTTTTCTTTCCGAGTAGAATGAAGATGGATTTGGATGTGCAGATTTTAGCTTTTGTTCTAAGTCTGATTTAATGAAGTCCCAAAGTCTGGCTACAATTTTTTGTGTCCTTTTAATTTGATTTTCCTATAGATACCAGTAGAGAAATTGTTTAGGATGAGAGATCTTTAAAATTTCTTTCAAATATAGAAGTCTTTTCAATTTAAAGAATTTATTGGCCATTGATGATTAGGTTATTCAATGGTCTATTTATTCCATTAATGACAATTCAATAAGCCTTTCCATGGAAATACCAGGAGGTAACTTTCCAACCTCAGAACAAATTTTTACCATAGATTTGAGAGGTATTTTCAAAGGGGGTACAGAGGGTATGACCCTCATAATCCAAAGAGTTTATTCCCAGAGAAAGAAAAGAACTTGTTCTCACAGAGAGTTGAGGACAGTCTTTATGAACGATGTCTTTGGTCCCCTTCGTAGACATGTGACCTGCCTCCGCTCACAGCCTACTCATTCATGAGGCCAGAGCATGTGCTACTTAGATTGGAGTTTTTCAGCCCTGACTGGGCAGCAAAGGCTTGAGACCTAAAAAGACCCTTTTGGCCCAAAGCCTCTTAGGACATTTTCCTGACAGCTTGGCATAGCTGGACAGAGAATGCTATTTATAACTTTGTGTCTTGAGTTCCTAGCATGTCATAGTTCACTGCCTGGCACAAAATGACATTTTGTGTTCTCCAGCTGGCAGGGACTAGATAGAGTTTTCACCTAGTCACAAAACCAAGCTCTGAGGACGTAAAATGAGATAACAGGGGAACCTTATCTGGCTTGTGTTCCAGGGATCCATAGCAAAGGTTTTTTATTTTATTATTATTATTATTATTATTATTATTATTATTATTTTGAGACAGAGTCTCACTATGTTGCTCTGGGTAGAGTACCATGTGTCATGGCGCACAGCAACCTCAAACTCCTGGGTTTAAGTGATTCTCTTCCCTCAGCCTCCTATGTAGCTGGGACTATAGGCACCCACCACAACACCCGGCTATATTTTTAAAGACTAGGTCTTGCTCTGGCTCAGGCTGGTCTCGAACTCATGAGTTCAGGCAATCTGCTAGCCTCAGCCTCCCAGAGTGCTAGGATTACAGGCATGAGCCACCAGGCCCAGCCCATAGCAAAGTTTTATCTAAAGAGATGCTGGTCTGGGGAGAACTGTGAACTCACTGATCTGCTAGGCTGACTGAAACTACAGGCTTGTAAGGACCTCCTGTCTATAGTTGAACCTATGATTGTCCTCCTTTTGACAAAATGACACAAAAGACAGAGGTAAAGGGAAACGAACACCATCTCTGGTAAGACAGGGATCAGAAAACAAGAGTAGTTATACCAAAAATACACCTGAGTCACTATACACAAGAAGTAGCTAATATAAAAATATTTTTTTCTGCAAGTATAAAATTTGGAAAAGAATAGGAGACACTGAGAGACTGTTATCTTCCTGCTGGATCCAAATTTCAGAGGCAGATATCTAGAAGATGGATCTGTAAGAATTCTTACCTATTCTGGCTTCCTTACGTCCATCCAAGGGTCTCTCCTGTAGCTGAGCAGAGGGATCTGGTCTCCTGGCTAGCTTGCCAAAGCTGCTGAAACTAAGAGAACTGTCTGTCTACCCTCTAAGGGTTTGATAATTGAGTCTGTGAAAATAAACTGACAGGAGATTGATGGTGTAAAAGGCATACAAATGTATTCACATGCAAGCACATGGATCTCACACAAATATGAAACTCAAAGAAGGGCCAGATTGAAACTTAAATATTTTCTTCACAGGGGAGAGGGAAGTGAAATTTTAAAGAAGAGTAAATAATTTTTAGGAGCAAGGAATGGGCCCAAAGAACAGACAATAGCCTGGAATAAAGTTCTTCTAGGCTCTGGGGAAGGTGGCAACAAGTTGTGAGAAGGTGAGGAGTAGAACTGCCCTGTGAACAAAGGTTATCTTATTTCTTTTTTATTTATTTATTTTTTTTTTGAGACAGAGCCTCAAGCTGTCACCCTGGGTAGAGTACTGTGGCATCACAGCTCATGGCAACCTCAAATTCCTGGGCTCAAGCGAATGTCCTGCCTCTGCCTCCCAAGTAGCTGGGACTACAGGTGCCACCACAACGCCCGGCTGTGTTTTTGGTTGCAGCCGTCATTGTTGTTTGACTGGCCCGGTCTGGATTCGAACTCGCCAGCTCAGGTGTATGTGGCTGGTGCCTTAGCCGCTTGAGCCACAGGCACCAAGCCCAAAAGTTATCTTATTATATAGATAATATAACATCCTTCAAAAAATATATATAAAGTCAGTCTGGGAGGGTATGGTGACAACTTTCAGTTTCTTCTTTGATGATTACACAGCTATGATTTAACAATTAAAAAAAAAAAAAGATTTCAGATGGAGGGGGTGTTAAAGACAATTGTGTTTCTTTTGGAAAAACTTCCTTCAGATAAGGGAACTTACATAGAGAGAGAAAGAGTGAGAGAATGAGAATGCACCCTGTCACGCACACCCTTACACCTGAGGGGAAAGACAAGGGAAGATCAGAGACACTTTCATTCTGAAGCAGCTTCTGAGATCTTCCCTTTTTCTTTTTTTTAATTTGAAGTGCATAACATGCCAAAACATCGTACTTTAGGGCAGGGGTGTCCAACCTTTTTTTTCTCTGCCCCACTTTGGAAGAATAAGAGTTGCCTTGGCCACACAGGAGCAAAAAAAAAAAAAAAAAAAAGTCCATGCATACTTTTCATGTATCCAGCTCCACAGATAATCAGCATGCAGCCTGCGGGCACAGGTTGGACACTCCTGCTTTAGTATACTAATTTTTGTGCCCCCAAACTACAAATACCCTGATATTTTCTCTTTCTTATCTGCAACTAAAAACTTTGAGAGATATGCCCTCCCTTTCCTGTGTATCCTGGGTGTGCAAAATTAGCTAGGGCTACCAAGGACAGTTGTGCAGCTAGTGCACTGCACAATCCAGAGGACACCATTCACATGGGCTGAACAACGTTACCTTATATATATGAATTGCTGCCCTCTTAAAAGGCTGTTGTCTATCTATAAGCTCTGCTGTTTCTACTGGTTTAATTTGGGCTTCTATCGCCACTCAAGGGTGAAGGGAGAAATTTCTACAAAGATCGTAATTCTTTGCAGCCCACATAATCTTCTTCAAGAGATTAAAGCTTGTCTTCTGTAGTTGCTTCAAGAAAACAATACAAATGAAAAACGATTAAAGCTTTTTTAAGCTATTAGTTTCTTCAGGCTAGACACTTAGAACAAATTTTCTAGGGGTTGGGTGAATTAGTCATGTGTTTTATTTTCTATATTTTATGATACTTTGGCATCTTGGGGCCTTGCAGACCTAGGTGGTATACTGCCCATCCCAGGGTCAACTGATTCCTAGAGAGAGCAAACAACTCACCTGAGAACACGTCTTTGGTATGCAAACCAACTGATCCTGAGTCCATACTCACCTTGTCCTTTCCATTGGGCTCTTGCAATCTGTCCCCTTTATGTCACTGCAGGGCCAGGCACAGACAACAAGAGACTACCATTCAATCCTCACCTGCTCACCTGCTCACTGTGCCTCACCCATTCCTTCCATGGAAGTAACAAGAAGGACTTTTGTCCATGCTTCCCCTTATCCTTCTGCCTCCCAACTGACCCCAATTCTTCCTTACGTGGCCCTGTGTAAGGTGACCTGCTCCCTCCTTTGAACTGTAATACATTTTTCTCTTAAGGCAGTGGTCTTCCTGTCTATTATCTTACTATACTCGATTAAAATAAGTCCCAGGCACATCTTAAAATAGTGGAAAAGGAGATATTTGAGCAACACTATGCAGTAACATATTCTAAAGTGTTGATTTCTAATTATGAACTGGATTTCCTTAGACAGAGCCCTGGTGTTTCAACTGTCTTCTGACTCAGGGAGCTCACTCATTGGATTTCCCATTAAAGCACTTCTCACATGGTTATAATGAAGACTCCATGGGTTAGGAATGGGTCGCTGACCATCAGACTCAGTCTCCTTTATCATTTACTTCAGGGAACCCAGAAGCTGTCATATGTGTAACGCTCTGTGGCCCGTTCAGCTCTTTGAGAATCTTGAAGATGAAGATTCCACAGGACCTGACTTTTTCTTATACAATAGAATCTCCATAGTTGACCACACCCCTACACTGACCACTTCCTTAAGTTGACCTAATTTTCATAGACCAGAATAGACTTATACTCAATTTTGTTGTTATTGTTATTCAAATTTAACTGGGTCTTCTGTATTTTGTTAAGCAGGTCTGTTCCATGTCCTCTTCCCTCTAGACCCCCATTCCCCAACTAAGCCTTGTTCTCAGGGTTTGGCTCCTTCTCCAAACTACCTCCATTGATAACCAGTTTTTTCTTCTTCTTTTCTACCTAGCACTTCTCCTGAGTTGGTGGAGGTGCAGAGCTGGATGTTTAGATAATGCACACAGCCTTTCCAGAGAACTTCCTTACATTTTGCTGGTTGGCCTAGAAAATTTTGTCACTGTTTGCAGAAAGTGGGACCATCAGCAATGGTCTTTGGCCTGAAAGCATCAATGTTTCAGGGTGCTTGATGGTGTTTATTTTTTGAATTTATAATTCTCAAAATTGTTCATAAAGTCATATCTAAAAAATCAAGAAACGCCCACTTCCTGTGAATAAATGGAAGTTGAATTGAAACCCAGGAAGAGGCAAAGAGAATGGAAGATTGGGTTCCCTCCTAGAAGGATGATAATTAAACCTCCCAACTTTGATGCCTAATAGATGCTTTTCCCATTGGCACCCCTTGCAGAGGGGATGCAGAGTCTATTTTGTCTACATCTAGGCTAATAAGCTAGTTCAGGGATTTCTGTCTCTCCTACCCTGTATGCAGGGTTTATGTGGAGCTTAGCTCTGAGCTGTCAGAGAAAGAAGTCTGATAATTCATATTCCCATCGGGAGGACCCTGAAATGGTGACCCCTGATCAGGCAGCCAGGGGAGATTTGCGGTCTAAATAAATGCCTCCCAGGGATTTGTGAGCTATCTTCCTGTCAGGACTGGGGGCTGAGATTTAAATGTGAATTATCATCCCACTGGGCAGGGATTTGCAGGATGAGCCCCTTCCATGCTCCCAGGCTCCCAGGGAGATTCACACAGTCACCACAGCAGTAGGCTGTGAGGATTGCCACTGGGTGACAGTGCAACTTCCCCTGGCTCCTCTGTCCTCTCCATCCTCT
Organism: Loris lydekkerianus; assembly: GCA_963574355.1. Taxonomy (NCBI): domain Eukaryota; kingdom Metazoa; phylum Chordata; class Mammalia; order Primates; family Lorisidae; genus Loris; species Loris lydekkerianus. The sequence continues at coordinate 12,732 of CAUYPK010045072.1, forward strand.
CCTCCCATCCCCAAATGTCAGAAGCATGGATTCCCTCTAGCACTGGGTTACAGGGAGTTTCTGCCTAATGCCACTCCGCTATGCTTTTTGAACTCCATTAACATTTTCTTGCTTCTCCATCAGAATGTAACCACAGTCATTTCCAGCCACACTTTCCTGCCTTCCTCCCTCTTGCAGAAGCATTGGCTCTTTACCTTCTTTGTTTCCTGTGGCCACTTTTCTCACCAGAACCCTGGCTCTGATTTTAAGAATCTAATGTTTAGCAAAATGCCTCAGCAAAATTCCATGGGAGTGAGTGTTAAAAATCACAATTCTGGCTTCCACGTGGACCTCCTGAATCAGAATCTTTGGTTCCAGGGCCCAGAAATCAAGCTATCCAGGTGATTCTTAAGCACACTAAGATTTGGGAAACAGAACCCTAGATCCCAAGTTTCTGGAGAGTTACTTTCTTCCTTCTTTCAGAGAAGTCTCTATCCAGCCTTGAGCAACCTGAGTGCAGGTCTTTGATGGTATTTCAAGGCAAAGGGCAAATATGTGGTAGACCATGGGGCGCAGAATGGTCCCAAGAGAGGATATGGCCTGAAAAGTACTCTGGCTCATGAATATTCATGCTAGCCAGGCAGTCAGTCTTGATCAGGCAGATCAATTCAAGGCACTTTCTATAAGCCTTTGTGAGAGCAGGAAACAGGTCCTGGGAATAAGCAGGTAGGGGAGATTGAGGTTAAAGTGAATTGACAGGCAATAGGATTAGAACTCTTGCTCAACCCTGATCTTGCCAGTAACTAACAGGGGCCTGAAATTAAAGAATTAAACCATGAAGTCTTCCTTGACAATTGATCTGATAGGTCCGAAAGTAAATTTCAGGGTCAGTATGTCAGGCAGAGTCAAGGGAGAGCTAAGATAAGGGGCACTGAGGGGCCAAAAAGGGAGAGGGCAGCTTTTTATTTACCGTCCAGTGAGAGGTTGTATTCTGTGTTCTCTGGGCGTTTCCATATGCTGAAATAGTACTGGGGGCAAATTAGTCACCAAGGTTTCTATTCACTTCTGGTCACACTTTCTTCCTTGCATGCAATTATGGCTTTAGCATGGAGGCAAAATGAAAAGGGGAGGAAGATAATAACACATAAGTCAAATGTGGCAGCTGGCAGCTTTCTGATAATTGCACTTTCCCTGGTAACATTTCATTTCTATTCTCTCCTGTTGCACAGTAGCCTCTGTGTCCGTGTGTGTGTCTGTGTGTGTGCACATGCTTTGGCAGAGGGAGGGGGACCCACAAACAACAACAAAACAAAACAGCTCCAAAGAGATCAAGGAAACAATATCAAATGCAATTTAATGACTTTTTTTCCATAGGAGACAGGGTACAGATGAAGTAGCATTCTAAGTTTGCTGCTTCTTATTGTCTTTCACATCATAAGAAAGCCTAGAAAATTATATCTATACATCATCAATTCAGGGTAAGTAAAATGCTTCTCAATATCCTTTCTTTTTCTTATCTCAATATCCTAAAAAACAAACCAAAAATGGCTAAAAAAAGAGAAAGAATGTTTACAGTATAGTGCTCAAATATTTTCATACAATGTTGGAAAAGACAAGCTCCAACCCATGTATGTGGTTCATGTGGTGACCTGATTTGGGGGAAATCATCACTTATCTACAACACATTTCTTGGCTCTTTTCAGTAGAGTTCTTCAGTGGTTCATTCTCCAGGTGAACCCAATGGCAAACTCATCTTAAGAAAAAAATCTGAAATTTAATAATCTGACTAGGAGATTCCATTCTTGATGGTATTTGTAGTTGAACTTTAACCAAAACCTAATGTCCATCCCCCTATCCGCTCTTCCATCAGATATTGGATCCAAGTAGAAACATCAGCAACCCTCACTTCATCCCTTTCACTGAAACCACTGGTATCAGAGTGATTGCCACACTGTTGACCTTGAACATTCTGAAAGCTCCTAGGCACTAAGGCCGCAGATTCCTTTGACTTTTGTCCTAGAGAGAACCATGCCCTTGATATGGAAAGAGAATTGGTCTCTGTAAACTACAGATCATAAACAGGGTCTTTGTTGGGTTGCAGTGAAGTGAAGTAGCTAAAGTGGGAAAGTAAGACACTGGCTCTGTTCTGTAAGTGACATCCCTTGACTCATTACCTTTTCTGTCCCACCACTTAATGCTATTGACGGGTCCCACTTTTGTGGTATTATATTTTATGTGATGTTTGAAACCACTGCTTACTCCATTTTTCTCCAGTGTTGGATGTTGCCAATTTTTAATTTCAAAGTAAAACATTTCTTATTAGGTTTTGGCCAATATGTAATAAGGAAGTAGGGAGGGTAACCTGTAAGAACAAGTAACAAGAGATCCCAGTTTTATGGAGCCTGGTTTTTGCTTTATTGGATTGGAATTGCCAATAGGTTTGTGGAGCCATGATTTTTCCATGAAAGCCATCCAAAAGAACTTTGCATATTAAGAGCAACAAAGAAGGGTCTGAGGTGGGGCAGATGGTGCTCTTTGTTAGAGAATACTCTTGAAGCTGATTAGAAGCTTCGGAATATCTTCTCCAGAACAGCTTGTGTGTGTTTTCTTAGTAATTTGCTGTTTGGCAGGTGTGGCTGTCACCTGTGCCCCTGTCAGTACAGCCAACAGGTCTTGCTCCTCCTTCCAAAGTCTCCTCTCCCTCTCCCTACCCTACCCTACTGTGCACATTAGCAGTGCCTAGGCAGCAGTATACTGGCCCTCTGTTTCTGAGGGTATCACATCTTCAGACTCAACCAACAACAAATTGAAAATATTTGGGGAAAAAATCCCAAACAACAATAATTAACAATACACATTAAAAAACAATACAGTAGTACAATTATTTACATAACACTTACATTGTATTAGGTATTGCCAGTATTGTAGAGACAGATCTGAAGTAAATGGAGGGATGTGAGTAGGTTTTATGCAAATTCTACACCATTTTATATGAGGGACTTAAGCAGCTTTGGACTTTGGTGTCCATAAGGGTCCTGGAGCTATTGATAACTCTTCATGGGTACTGAAGAAAAAACTGTAGTGATAAATGTTTAACAGCTGGATTTTGGGGTGGGGGAAGCCTTGTGTTATAGCATTTGCTAATTTCCTTGGTGTAAATATTTCTACTATGCCTAATCTTAGGCTATCACCAAGACATCACTAAATGTGAAGTTGGGAGATGTTTTTGTCGCACATCATCATATATGTTCACCATACAAATATGACAGATGTAAATAACCCCGGGAGCAAAGAAAAGAAAATGAGTAGTGATGTAATAAGGAAATCATGAGGCTTGAGTATTTATTACCTTTGCTTTAACTTAATTGTAAATGTATATAATTATTAATACTGTCCATATTGTTTTAATAATCAGCTCACAAAATTCCTAAAAAATTAATGACTAGAATACAAGCCAGCCCTAGTATACCACTGGATCTTGGGCTGGAAAAAGATGGGGAAAAATAGAAATGATAGGCCATATTTGAGTATGAAAGTACTAAAAGCCCTTATGCCATTCAGAGTTTATCAATGGGTCCTTCTGAGTCTTGGGTCCATATGTTCATAGAAATGACAGGGTTGATGTTGGTCTGAAGCCTGGACTTTGGAGTCAGACATGCTAGGTTCCAGGCCCAACTTGGCCATTTGGTAGCTGAGAAAGCTTAAGCAAATTATCTAACCTCTCTTAGCAAAGTTTCTACCTGTAACATGGCTACAATTTAGATTATCTGCTTCATAAGGTTCCTATGGGGGTTACATGGAATAATATACTCAAAGTACTTTGCCCACGAAGTCTTATAGTAAAACTTCAATAAACAGTAGCCATGAGTACTATTGTGATTACTATCCTGATCCATTAAAGCCGTGGTGGTGATGGGGTCTATTCAGGTACAATTTCATGTGGATACTGATTGCTAAAAAGACAATCTTCTTGGTATAGTGTGTCCTCCATTTCAGCATCTGCTATTTGCATAAGCTCAGCTTTAAGTGGAGAAATGCCCCTCTCTCCACACCTGAGAATATTGTTCTGTTCTCCTTAGGGGCTGAGTCATTAAGTCTAGCACCCTGGTGTGAATGAAGCACACAGATCCCTGTGCTCTGGCAGGGACTCCTGGGAATCCCAGCTGAGAAGCCTGGGGGTGGGCAAAGGGATACGGACAGGTCAAGGGGCCTCAGGCTGGGCCCTTGCTTTCAGGCAGACTTGCTCTTCAAACTGAGATGCCTCTAAAAGTAAAGTCTCTCTCCTTGCTCCACCAACCATCCCAAGACCAAGACCAGGTGATCCTCAGGCCTACAGTCTACTGAGGAGGTGACAATACTGAGGAGTATTTTGGGTCCATCTTCCTATTTTGAGAACACCAAGTTGGCAGTCAGTCGATCTGAGTTCTGGCTGTGGTTCATCCACTTGATGTGTGACCTTGAGGAGGTCATTTCAGGTCTTGGAACCTTTGTTTCTTTAGTATTTTGAGGATACTGATGAGGATACTGATGAGGATTAACCTGAGACTGGAATAAGAGAGTCCTCTGGAAACTATAAAGCTCAAACACAGGTGTTGTTGTTACCGTTTTCTGTTTCTAATTCATTGTTGGTTTGCTATTTTTTCTTTCATTCTTTACATGTAGATACAGAGAGAAAGGCCTTCTTGGGAGCACCATAAATGGACAATAATAACACAATAATTTCCAACTTTTTATCGTAAAGGTATCTAGGAACAAACATACAAGTTTCTATCTGAGATCACTTATTCCTGTACAATGATGATAACCCAAAGTCACTTCCAGTTTGGCTCAGGTGCTTGAAGGTGCTGTTTGTAGGCACCCTCAGGGCCTGTGACTATTAATTGTATTCTTATTGAGGTTTTGTTTGTTTGTCTAGGGCATTTGTGATGCTAAATAAATGCTTTAAAAATGGTAGAGTATCAGAGACCAGGGGAGGAACTGTAGCTTCTAGAGGTATCAGAATTAATGCCCAGTGGGGGTGCAGGTTCAGGGGAAAGGTCCAGGGTCTCTCCCAGGGCTAACCAATCAGTGTCAGGCCATCCATGTGATCTGAGGGTGTAGCTAGCTGGTACCTTGTAGAATGTTGGGTAGCCACGTGAGTGAACAGGGTTCAGCCCTTTCCTTGAGATGGCAGAGCTGGACATTTGCTCAATCTGTGACACAATTTATTGCCCTCCCTTGGCTCAACGTCCCAGCCATGAATGAATGACCAGAGGGGCCATATTACTAAATCTTCTGTCAAATGGCACCTTCCTTCTGCTGCTTGGGGTGTACGTTGGCAGCAAAAATGGTTGGAGAATTACCCAGTTGTTGGAAGAAGAGTGTTGTGTTTCAGGATCAATTATTTTTGGTCGAGAAAAGATTGCTGGTGTCCAGCCAAGATAATCTGCCTGCAGCTAAGCTCTCCATGGGCAGCCTGCCAGGACCCAGTGGGGGACTGGGGTGAGCGAATGGGCCACAGAGAGCAGCGTCTGGTTGGCAAAAGGCCCGATGGTCTCTAGTGAGCATCTGCATGGGAGTGATGCCATACACTTCTGCAGTGTCTGGAGAGCGGCCAGAGGGAGGGACAAAGACGACAGGAAGGAGAAAGGCTAGAAGGTGTCCAGCTTAGAACAGAAAAGGCAGAGTTGACTAAACACGCGAGAGCCTTTCAAGGGGCTATTGATGAATTGTTCAGACCCCCTACGTGGAGGTGATGTAGAGGTGACGTGGGTTTCCCTTGCTTGCCCAGTCACACTGCAATGGGGTGCCGAATGTGTGTAGTGTGGAATGGGCCCTTAGAGCATTTTAGGAAGTGAGGAGAGGGAACATGCCCTGTTTAGGAGAGGGGCCAGCCCTCCAGGCCAAGGTCCTGGGTGTGAAATTACTCAGGTAATTCTCCTCTGAGTTCCTGGCATGTCACATGTCACAGAACCTGTGCTCTGGTTCTGCTATATGAAGTACCAAGGACAAAGTAGGGCCTTGGCATAACTCAGAAAGCCCCCACCTTAGTAAGAGGTTGATGGATTTTATGACTCACTAATAAGACTTTCTAAGGAGGGAGTGCCCTCTTGGAGGTGGGAGATTAATTTTATGTTCTCTTTATTCTGTTGCTTTTCTTCCCCTGGTGTGTCTACCATTTTACTCAGCAGCATCTGCTCGTAGCTCAAAGGAGGGCAAAGGATTTTTCAAGAAAGCACCAAAATTTTGAAGACTTTGATTTTAGAGCAGGAAAAGATGGCACAGCATAGCCTGGGAACCAAGGCAAGGAAAGCCTGCCAAAGATGGTTCAACATCTGTCCGCTCCCCTGAGTCCCAGAAACAACCTGGGGAATCCATCCCACAGCGGACCTTCCCTGCCAGGTCCCTCCCTTATGCCCAGGTATCCTACTTTGACCCTGAGGCTCCCAGGAAGGTGTCAGTGTCCCGTCTGGTTGGTCTGAAATACGATCCCAGCCCCCCACCTGCTGCCTGCACACACTTTAGATGTAAGTCTCCTTTCAACCACAACAGTCTGCTTCGTGGTCTTGGTGGCTTTTACTCGTTTTGGAAACAGTGGAGAAAGAAATTTCCCCAGTGGGATGGTGGGAGAGAACTATTCTGATTGAATCTCACAAACATCCTAAAAAACAATACCAACGAAACAAGACAAACATCACACCAAGAGCTTGAATCACAGGATGTTTACATAATGTAGCGCCCATGGCAGACAAGTACTGAATTCTACAAAGTACCTGAGACCAACAAAAAAAAAAAGAGAGAGAGAGAGAGAAAGGAAAGAAGGACGAAGATAAAAAGGAGTCTGGATTCCTGGCCCTTGGGGGTCCCAGGCACAGGCAGAGTTCCTCAGCAGGGTGGCTGTGCCACCAGCGGCTTCAGTGTCACATATCGGCCTCAGAGGAGTGGACCTCCGTCGAGGTAATGGCGATTCCAATGGCAAGGCTGCCGTTGTCAGAGAAGAGCTGGGCCAGCGAGGTGTTGAGGACAAGGCAGTCCCCGTCGGTAATCACCGAGTCCACGCACTCCAGGACAGACCGGGGGGTGGCCTCCCACTTGAGACGCCGATGGTTTCTGTTGAGCTCCAGACGATAGGTGAAGCAGTCGGCCTGGGTGGGGGTCCCGATCAGCATCATGGTGGCAAAGAACTGGGGGTGCCCTTCATGCCTCTCCTGTTTCCTCAGCACCAGCAGAAAGTGGTGGCCGAGGCAGGAGTGCATGATGATCCAGTCAGCCGGTGCGGGCAGGTGCATGTCCGTGGCCAGGAAGACGATCTCAGCTCCCTGAAGGATGTCGACCCTGTGGATCTGTCGCAGGTGGGGCACCACCACCTCCAGGTGGCCTTCCCATTGGCAGGAGAACAAGGGGCACACACAGGGCGTCACCGGGGCGGCGTGCAGCCCGGCCTCCTGGTGGTGAAGGAGGTGGGGCCGGGCATGGGGGCGGTGGTGGCGCTGGTGGCAGCAGTGGTGGGTGAGATGGTGAGGATGGAAACTGCCTTGCTCTGAAGTGCTCTGGGCAATGGCGCACCGGCTGGACACATACTGCAAGGGAAGAAAAGATTATCAGTGGGGGATGAGACCCTTCACTCTCCTGCCGAGACTCCCCAGGCGTTCCAAGTGTTTTTACTTTTATTTTATTATTATTATTACTTTTTTTTTTTTTTTGACACAGTCTTACTCAGTTGCTCTGGGTAAAGTGCAAGGGCATCATAGCTCACAACAACCTCAAACTATTGGGCTCAAGCAATCCTCTTGCCTCAGTCTCCAGAGTACTTGGGACGGATGATAGGCCCTGCCACAATGCCTGGCTAGATTTTCTATTTTTAGTAGAGACCAGTCTGGCTTTGCTTAGTCTGGTCTTGAACTCCTGATTTCAGGTGATCCACCCACATAGGCCTCCCAGAGTGCCAGGATTACAGGAGTGAGCTACCCTTGTTGGCCCAAAGTGCTTTTAACAGTACAGACTGAGAAACGTTCATTTCTTCAATAACCACAGGTAACAGGGTAGGCACCTTGGGGTGGGGATGTGTTGAGATTCTGAAAATTCAGTTCAATGCCTTTCTGATTCCTTAATAAGATACACAAGCAAACAAGCAATTTCCCCTTCAAATAGCATGCATTATGATGGCCATCAATCATAAATAACAAAGAGATTCTTTTGTTGTTTCTTGCCTTATTCATCCATTTATTTATTTATTTTTGAGAAAGAGTCTCACTATGTCACCCTCGGTAGAGTGCTGTGGCATCACAGCTCACAGCAACCTCAAACTCTTGGGCTTAAGCAATTCTCTTGCCTCAGTCTCCCAAGTAGCTGGGACTACAGGCGCCCGCCACAATGCCCAGCTGTTTTTTTTGTTGTTGTTGTTGTGTTGCTGTAGTTGCCATTGTTGTTTGGCAGGCCCGGGCTGGGTTCTAACCCACCAGCCCTGGTATATGTGGCTGGTGCCATAGCCACTGAGCTACAGGCACTCAGCCGGTTTTTTGCTTCTTTGATACAGTTGATATTTTTGTGCAAGCAAAAGAGGTCAATAAATTTTTTTCCATTTGCTCATTGTTGTTATTTTTTAGATCAAAATTTTGATTATGCCAGTTTGTCTTTCCAGTTACTTCCAGGGACCGTGCTGTCTTGGGCATCCTTCTCCTGGATTCTAAGGCACCTGGTAGAATGCAGAGCCAGTTACGTGCACTTAGACAACAGTCCCTAGGGAGAGATGGCGATTTCCCACCCCGCAGCACATATCTACCCTGTTTCTGGCTCTCAGCTCTACCCAGGGGCTCACCACCAGGCAGCTCCACCTTGAGAACCTCTTGACATGTCTTTCTCAGGGTCCCAATAAAACCAGGAGCTGTGGTGGCACCTTCTGATCAAGTATACACAAATGTTTATTGAGCACCTGCTGTGGCCATGCCATGTGGGCAAAACAGACTGTTTCTGGATGTGGGTGGTACAGATATTAATATGCCTATAGTTAATTACAGCTTTGACAAATGTCCTCTTGGTGACATGAACACTATGATTCATATTTTTCAGTTGAAGAAACAGGCTTCAATAACATGCCTGAGGGTGCAAATCCAGTAAGGGAAAGGCTGGGATTCATTTTCATGCCTCCGACTCTGAACACAGGCTACCACCCCGCCCCACCCCCGGTTATGCCCACCTTCAGCTCTCTCCTTGGTTCTCGGAGTTCTTTTCTTTAATTAGCCTGCTGGATCTAGGTCATGCAGCGGAGGCGATGTGGGCTCCAGGCACCAGGCCCTCCCCGGGCAGCCATGTCTTGGAGGCTACCCTCAGGTAGAAAGTGTCCCTTCTGCTCTAGCCCTCCAAACACTTTCTGCACTTCAGGTACCTTGGGGCACTTGCCTCCTCACATTGCTTCAGGTCATCCCAAAGTGTAGAAGATGGGGGTGAAGGTCACTCAGTCATTGTTGCGGTCAAAGTTTCTGTTCTCCCCACTTGCCACTCACTGTGGGTAACAGTGAAGGCCTGGCTAGCTCCCTTTACTGTACAGCATGCAGAACACACATACATGCATGAAGACACCACACACGATCATGCACACAACATATATGCACACACATGCATGCTCACACACAAGCGCACCCACGACATGCACATGCACACACATACACTCCACACACACGGAATGCCAGATGGTCACACTAGTGATGGAGGTGATGTGAAGGCAGGTGGGGGCCAGACCAGCTCTGTTCTTTTATTTTGTTTTGTTTTGAGACTGCCTAACTTTTCTGCCCTTGGTAAAGTGCCTTGGTGTCACAGCTCACAGCAACCTCAGACTCTTGGGCTCAAGTGATCCTCTTGCCTCAGTCTTCTGAGTAGCTAGCACTCTACAACATCTGGCTAATTTTTTTTAAGAGATGGGGGTCTCACTCTTGCTCAGGCTGGTCTCGAACCTGTGAGCTCAAGTCATCCATCTGCCTCGGCCTCTACAGGCATGAGCCATGGCACTTGTACCAGCTCTGCTCTTGAGCTGTGGCTGTTGGTTTTTGCCTTCTGCCCCAGGAGTGTGGGCGAGAGGGCCTTTTCAATAGCTCTTGCCCTATTACAGGGTGGCAGCTACTGGACAGCTTGCTATCACCCATTCTGACACCCCTAGGCCCCCAAGAGGGACAGAATATCTTCATCTATGGAGGGGCAGGCTGTGCTCCAGAATCCTGCTAGCAAGTCTGACTTACCCTGAGATGCTAAAATGAGGAAAGGGACTAACTAATATACAATATCTACTAAGTATAGGCACTCTAGAAAGTACTTTCATTTAATTTTTCACAGAAAAGATCAATTTCTTTATTGTTTAAACATAAAATTAAAGCTGACTTTGTCCCTACCTTCCTGTTGGTGACATGTACCATTTAATCATTGGGTTGGGGGTTTCTCTCACCCCCTGGGATTATGCAGGGAACCCGGAGCTCACACGCTCCACCATACCCTCCAACAGCCAGTATCAAGGGCCCTGGCCACAGTCCTTCCAGCTATCCGTAGGCCCAGCAGGGGGTAAACCTCTTCTACTACGCCAGGAAGACCTGGTCTTTGGCTTTTATGGAAAGCTCCAAATGTCATGGCCAGGCATGGTGGCTCACACCTATAATCCTAGCACTTTGGGAGGCCAAGGTAGATGGGATTGCCTTGAGCTCATAAGTTTGAGACCAGCAGCCTGAGGAAGAGCAAGACCCCATCTCTAAAAATAGCCAGGCACTGTGGCAGGCACCTATAGTCCCAGCAACTCTGGAGGCTGAGGCAACAGAATCACTTGAGCCCAAGAGTTTGAGGTTGCTGCGAGCTATGACACCACAGCATTCTACTGAGAGTGACAAAGTGAGACTCTGTCTCAAAAAAAAGAAAGAAAGAAAGAAAGAAAGAAAGAAAGAAAGAAAGAAAGAAAGAAAGAAAGAAAACCCCAAATGTCATTCTGCTCCCAGTCTATGAGACACCCCCTTTCTCACACAGTCTTTGTGACGGCCATGAGAGGAACATGTAATGCTTGTCTCATACGTAGTAGGTGAAGAAACTAGAGACAATGAATCACTTGCCCAAAAGCACATAGCTCATAGCTCATAAGGAGTAAAACTGGGGACAGAGCCCAGATCAGTTAAAGGTGACAGAGGTCAGAGACAGTGAAGATCACAGGCTGAATGCCTGAAGATTCTGGTTATTTTCACGGTTTATTTGCCCAGCAGGTTTGATTAAGTCAGTGTTCTCATTGACAAAATACTTATACCAGGAGAATGTTAATGGATCAAAATACTTATACCAGGAGAATATTAATGGTTAATGATAAGCCTGGAAAATGGCATTAAAAACTTTACCAAGTGTTACATGGAGATAATATTTCCATTTAGATGCAGTTTGGGATGAAGGCTATGGGTGGTCTTCACCTCCGTCTCTGCCTACCTGTCTCCATCCTGGTCAACTGACTGTCACACATGGGCAGCAGCCTGAGCTGGACTCAGCACCCAGCCTCTCACATGGTCTGGGGCCTCCTGCCTCAACACTGACCAGTAAGGACAGACTGTCCCAAAACTCCCATCTCAGCAATGGCCTTTGGGCTGGTTCCTCTCCATGTGCCCTTCCCCAGATCCATTTTCCTTCTACTCTGTCCTGATCTGGGCAACTAATGTCAGAGATGGGGAGTAGGGCAGGGAGGGAGCAGGGGAGCAATGCCTGGACCTCCAGTCCTCCCTCCCTTCCATCTCTCCCTGAGCCATCCATTGACTACACCCAACCAGAAACCCACCAGCAAAGGGAGCCCAGGAGATGCACTGAGCAGAGCTCAGCCCCCTTTGACATGTGGACCTGCATGCAAATGTTTGCATTCCCCCCATGTGATGTTGCTGATCTGATCAGGCTGGGCTCCCTAGGCTGAGCTTTGATGGAGCTTAAGGCAGAGGGAGACAGATACATGCCCCAATTCATTAAGCCACTTGACACAAATGCACATACCGCCTACCATGTGCAGGCAGCTGAGAATGCAGAACAGAATAAGCTCCTTGTTCCTACCTCACTAGCCAACTGTGATCAAGTGCGTTGTAATATAGGGAATAAAATGCAGCACACACTAGGGGCTCTGAGGGCACAGGCTATTCTAGCCAGCGTGAGATGACATTTACACTGGGTGAACAGGCAAGGGGATTGCCAGCTGGTTCTAAGATGCCAGATATAAAAGAGAATGAGATGTTTAAGAAGCAGTAAGAAGTTCCAAGTGGCTGATGGACAGACAATCTGGTAGAGAAGAGATATTTGCAATATCTCGTACTCCGTGAGCAATGCTGTGGCTCTGGGATGGCACCCCACGCACAGTGGAAAACAGCGGGAAGACCCAAGAGACATGGCTGTGACCTTTAGGTAGCTCCCAGGGGCAGCACCAGATCCCTCAGCCCACCAGCTGAGCCTGCTCTGAGCTGGCTCTCAGAGTGGGGCAGTGGCAAGTCCCCTTCCTTGTCTAACCAGTGGACTCAAGCAATGATCCTTTCACCTGGACTCTCATGTTTTTTTCCTTCTGGCTTCTTATTCCACTAGCCTTTTTGTTTTTCAATTGTTGCCGCATTACAAAGCAGTGGAGGGTATAATCCAAAGAGACTAAAGTGAATAACCAGGCAAATAGAGCAGGACATTATAATAGACCCATGTACTTGCTATGCCTGGGGAAGGCACTCAGAATAAATGCAATCTTTTTTTTTTTTTTTTTGCAGTTTTTGGCTGGGGCTGGGTTTGAACCCTCCACCTCCAGCATATGGGGCTGGTGCCCTACTCCCGTGAGCCACAGGCACCACCCTAAACGCAGCCTTAATTCTTCATTTCTTCTTGCCCCATGTTCTAATGGAAAATATGTTTCCTTTAAATTATCCTGGAGTGAGCTGGGTCACGAGAGAAGGAATTCTTTTAATTGGCAAAATGCTAATCGTTTCAGAAAATGAATTCCAATTTTCCCATCTAATACAGAGAATGTGTGAGTAATTACTTCCCTTCACTCAACAGTTAATGCAACATTAGCGATTACACTAATTAAAACTAATGAACTCTTACAGACTGATAAACCCCTCACTCAGTCAGTGGATGCCTTCTTTCCATTGGCTGTATTTAACTTCCCATTTGGAAGAGAGATCTTGAATTAACCTTTAAAATAATGTGCAAAATTGGGTTTAGCAATGTTGGGCTTTATAGGCTGGGCATAATTCTTTCCCCAAGCATTAGTGAGGCCATTTCTACTGAGGGTGTAATTGAATTTTAAAACGCATTCCTTAATTTGATCAGCCACACTCCCACGGTTGGTAATGGTTATCTCGGCAAAGCCTGGCTTCCGAGGAGAAAGCTGCCCTTGAAAATAGCACGTGACCCTTTCCCCAGCATCTGTTTCCTGAGGTCAGCAAGCTCACTAACAGGATTGCTTTCCCCTTCCCCTTGCTTCCAGGAACATTGCCACGCATTTTAGCTGAAAGAGGATTTTTGCACCTGATTTTAAATGACAGGCACTGGCATTGTGTTTGGCCATGCCCTTATTTGTGAGTAGGAATTAACTGAAGTTTTTAGTCCTAGATGAAGAGAAGGCTGCAATACTATCAGTGCATTTCACACAAGGTGAGAAAGGGCAGCCTGGGGCCGAGGGTGGGGTTGGGAGACAGATCAGGGCAGGTATCAGAATATTGGGATAAAGTTGAGGCCTGAGCCAAGTTGGCCAAATAACTGCGACTGGCCCGGGTGCCATATTCTGTAATGTGTAAACGTTCTGTCTGTTTCAGGGGAGGACAGTCACGGCTGAGGGCTGACTGCTGCCCATTCCGTTTTCCAGAAGTTTTGTTCCCTGGCTGTCCGTGTTTCCTCCTCAAAACCTAGCGGACCATGCATAAGCACATCAGACTCTCCAAACAGCTAAGAAATAAGTTGGACTGAGACAGAAAGCAGCAAGACAGCTTTTATTACCTGGGATAGGAACATCTTCATCAGAAAATGTGTCACCTGCCCCTCTCCTCCTACACTGGACTTAGCTCTCAGTTACCTTTCTGTGTAAATGGATGAGGTCTCTATGTGGACGGCATGAAATGTCTGCGATTTCTTTTAAAATACTTCATGATAGAAATATAAGTAGTTTTTTGTTTGTTTTTCTGGGACAGACTCTCATTCTGTTGCTCCAGACTGGAGTGCCATAGCATCATAGCTCACAGCAATCTCAAACCCCTGGGTTCAAGTGATCTTCCTGCCTCAGCCTCCTGAGTAGCTGGGACTACAGGTGCCCACCACAACACCAAAGTAGTTTTTCTATTTTTAGTAGAGAGGGGGTCTTGCTCTTGCTCAGAATGGTCTGGAACTCATGAGTTCAAGCAATCCAGGATTGCTAGGATTACTGGTATGAGCCACTGTGCCCGGCCAGAAACATAGGTAGTTTTAAACTATACCATAGACCCTGTCAATTCCTAAATCATGAATTTATACTTCAAAGTGATCATGTAATATTTTATTGAACAAGGCCACACCCCAGGGGTAATGACAATTCTTTCAATTAGTATCCATATTGCCAGTTCACACCAGTGCTGCTAACGGACACTTCCACAGAGGCTTTTGTTGGTAGAATTAGTAGTTTGTTAATCAGCATAACAGATGATGGAAACGAGCTCTTATTGATGGAATTAGTGATTTTCAAGCTGTGAAGTTCAGGTAAAATAGTGCAGAGAGATTTCTTACTTTACAAATGGGTCCAGAAAGCTTGTGCTCTGAATGTCCTTGTGTCTAGCTACTGAGTTAGGAGATGTGGTGATGTGATACCATCTCTTAAGAGCATTAGAATCTTCCCTCTGAAATATCACTGCATACAAAGTTCCTCTACTGATGATCAAGATGACATAAATTGAGTGTGGAGTCATTGGTCAATGCACATGGAACCCTTGAGTATTGAGCTGCCTCTGACATTAATTAAGTAGAAAAGAGGGAAATAGGTTATTACTTTGAAAATAGAAAAATGACAATTTTATTGGACAAAACTATTGAAAACCAAGACCTATGGGTGCAAAATAATGAAAGGGCCGCACAGATGTCTGCATAGACACTGGTCCTATAGTCTCAAAAGCCTCCTGACCAAGCTAGTTCTTTTATAAGTGCAGTTGCCAGCTGGGCAAGGGGCTGAGAAGAAATATGTAGATGACACTGTAAAAAGAAAAACTACGTCTCTGAGATTCAAGAGCCCTTTAGTTTCTAGATCCTAGCCCTTGGCTGAGCAGCGTTAGCTGACTTACACGTGAATATTCTGCTGCTTGTTGAGTGCCTTCAGGACGGGCACTCATGGTTTATGTGTCTTCACTGCCATGAGTAGCTCAGTGCCCGACAGGCAGCAGACTCCTGACACGAATCGATGCGTCAGTGACAGCTTCCTCTATGAGGATCACACCAGTTCTGTCCCTTCTATCCTTCAAGGGTGGCAGCCGTCATCCCAACTGGTGCTGCCTGAGACAATCTGTTGCTGGAGGTCGGGGATGCTTCCTCCCTCGCTGTCTTGTGAAGTAGCCACGCTGCAGTTAGGATTGACCTGTACAACTCACCACTTATTTCAACTTGTGCTCAAAATCCCTGGTGGGTGGACACCTGTCCTCCACTAGGATGGAAGTCACTAAGGGGGGGTATATCTAACTTACCCCATGCCCAATCCAGTGATGGGCAAACGCAGCCCCTTGCAGAGTCTGGCACATTATAGATGCTCAGTAAGCATATGTTGTTTGAATGAATGAATGATTCATAAAGAGAACTGTGTCCTGGAGCATACATATGAAAAGGCTGTTTGTCTTTAGTTAGAGGCTCTGCCTTCTACTGTTCCTTCTCAGTTGCTGTAGAAATGTGTGTGTGTGTGTGTGTGTGTGTGTGTGTGTGTGTGCAAGTCCATAGCTGTGCTTACCAGGAAGAGGTCCTGGCAGCTTCTTACCCAGATCCAGACAGTAATGGGACATAGAAGCTGTGTGTGACCCTGCTGTGTGCTTCGGCTGGGTGAGAACTGTGTTTCTTCCCTGCTGTTGCTACTGTGCCAGCACAGTGCTTGGAGCATGGTAAATAACCGATAAATACTTGTGGAGAGGGTGAATGAATGGCTCCTTCCCACTGCTTCATCACCCTAACACAATCCAGCCACTTCTCACCATCCAACTGTACCACCCAAGTCACCCTCGTAGCCATTTTGGGCCACTACAATAGCCTCCTAACTAGTTGTGTTGGAAGGTGATCCCCAAAAGATATGTCTATATCCCATTCTTCAGACCCTGTGAATATGACCTTTGAACAAAATAGTCTTTGAAGATGTAATAAGTTAAGGATCTTGAGATGAGATCGCCCTAGATTACCCAGATGGGCCTATTTTCAGAAGAAACAGAAGCAGGGAAAATGCAGACACGAGGAGATGGCCCTGTGACAACGGAGGCAGAGCTGGGAGTGATGTAGCCACAAGCCCAGGAAGACCCGGAGTCACCAGAACTAGAAGAAGAAAGAAAGCATTCTCCCCCAGACCTAGAAGGAGTATGGCCTGCTGACAGTTTGGGCCTCCAGAACTGTGCAAGAATAAATTTCCGTTATTTAAACCACCAAGTTCTGGGTATTTTGTTGTGGCAGCCTTAGACAACTACTACATGAGTCCTCCCGTGTCCATTCTTGTCCTCATACAGACTGGAAGTTTTCTCACCAAATATTCTAATGGTTTTAAATTAAATTTAGAACAACCCCCAAATTCCTATTCTGGTCATCAAGAACCAACACACACTGGCCCCCCGCCTAATTTCCTGGCCTCATATTCCTTTTTCCCACAACTGCCCCACCGGCTGTGCTCCAGGCACACTGGCCTCTTGCTCTTCTTTGAACATGTTAACTATACACCTGCCTGAACACCACCAGATACCCACAGGGCTCACTCCCTCTCTGCCTTGTAATTACTTCCACTCTGAGGCTGTCTTAAAAACCTCTCAATTTCCTTACCCTATTTATTCCACTTCATAACGTTTATCAGAATAATGTATGTTATATTAATAATATATATACAGAGAGACCAAGTATAGGTCCAGCCCAGGAAATAAGTGGTAGCTGTTATCATCATCACCATTATTATTGCACAGCTGGCTGGCTGAGGTGTAAACTAAGGAAATTCATTCTACATAATTTCTAGGGTTGTGTGTGAGTTGAATGAATTCGTAAAAACACTAACATCCTTCCAACTCTCCCTTAAAGTTCCCTGACGATTTTTACCAGGGCCAATTTTATTTTTTTAAGCTTGCCAAGTGAGTCTCTAAGATTAGCAGTTCTATTTCATTATGTCTCTCTTTTTCTTGATTTTTAACTTGATTTTTCATTAAGTACCAATAGCTGTTTAGGATGAAAGCTCTTCTTTAAAAATCTTCCTTTTAAATATAGGCAATTTATTTATTCTAAAGCAATTCAAACCAAGAAGGCTTTTCACGGAAAGACACAGAGGTACATTTCCAGGTTTCAAATACTATGGTGTTCTCACAGTGGGTGCAGAGGATGCAACCCCCAAGATCCAAAAAGTTCACTCCCAGAGATAGAGTAAGAAACCAAGAGCCTCATTGCCCCAGGCAGTTAAGGGTTAGTGTTTATGTGAACGGCATCTTGGTCACCCACATTCCTTGTGGTGCAACAAATGTGACACACTTCAGTGACAGACCTGGTAATTTGGGAGACTAGGTAGTTGATACTGGGATGGGGGTTTCCCAGCACTGAGTAGGCAACAAAGGTTGCAACTATAATCTTTATGGACTTCAGCCTCTTATAAATACAATATCCCCTATGAGCTTAGAGTAGTGAAAGAGAATGCTGCTCATAACTTCATGTCTTGAATTTCCAGCCTGTCAGGGTTAGCTGCCTGGCACAAGCTGACACTTAATACCCTTTTGTCTCTGACCCAGGAATCTCATGTCTTCTGCCAGCATCTACAAAACTGTGGCAGGCTACAACTAGGGTAAAATATGAGACTCTTCCCAGTTATAATCAACACCTGATAGATAGGAACATTGTGATCAAAACACATGCACATGAATGTTGGTAGCAGCATTAATTCGTAACAGCCAAAATTTAAATACACCTAAATGCCCTTCAGATGGATGAAGTGGCTCTATTCACACAATGGAATATCATGCAACTATAACAAAAGAATGAACAAAGCTATGTGCAAAGACAGATAAATCTCAAAAACATGCTGGATAAAAAAGGCTAGACACAGAAGAGTATATATATATACAAGAGTTCCACTTGCATGAAGTTAAAAAACGTGTAAATCTACAGTGCAGAGGCTTAAACAGTGTTACCTTGTTTTTTTTTTTTTTTTTTTTTTTTGTTGTTGTGGTTTTTTGAGACAAGAGTCTCACTTGGTCACCCTTGGTAAAGTGCCGTGTCATGTTAGCTCACAGCAACCTCAAACTCTTGGGCTCAAGCAATTCTCTTGCCTCAGCCTCCCAAGTAGCTGGGACTATAGGCTTCCGCCACAGTGCCCGGCTATTTTTTAGAGACAGTCTTGCTCTGGCTCAGGCTGGTCTCTAACCTGTGGCCAGGCAATTAACCAGCCTCCCAAGTGCTGGGATTACAAGCCACCGTACCCGGCTCCCTGAACAGTGTTATCTTTGAATGGGGGCACATTGACTGAGTGGGACACAAGGAAGCCCTTAAGGGGATGGAAATATTTTAAGTCAACCTGGTTGGTGACTCTATGGATGTACATACAGAGGTGCCCCCAAAATATATGCACATTTTAAGAAAGGCAAAAACTGTATTAAATTTGCAATACTCAAGTAATGTTTGACACCTACAATTAGGGGTGCTCAAACGTGACTTTTATTATCAATATTTATCAATATTTACTGAGTATTATACTTTCATACAGTCTTTCCCTTCTTAAAATATGTATACATGTTTTTGAGCACCCTCTGTACTTGCAAAAATCTATTGAAGTATATACTTAAGATTTGCACTCTTCACTGCTTGCTATATGTTAAAAAATCATAGGAAGAGAGAGGGAGAAAGAATGAATGGGTTTGGGTGCTCATTACCTCCAGGTCACTGTTACATGGGCCTATTTCATGGGGCTTAAGAAACAACCACTGAGATGTCTTTTCTTTCATTTTTCATATGCTCCTTTGGCCAGCCTGTTGATCTGGTTGCCTGAGAAGCTACTAGCTAATGGCATTGGAGGATGGGGATGAATGGCTGCAGGGACAGGCTCAGGGAAAGTTAAGAGTCCCATGGGCTTAAAAGGACAAGGTCATGGCTGGCATTCCCAGCAAGAGGCAGAGTCCAGAAATGCAGAGAATGAGATGCTGAAGGTGTGGCACAGGCCTTGCCCTTTGGTCCTGGAAATAGAACTCCCTCTTTCTGAGACTTGACAGGGGCTAGGACTGAAACCAATGCCACAGCACAATTGTGGGGTCAGAGGAGGCTCACCCTGACGTTGGGTGCATGCCACGCTGAATAACTGGCTCCTTCTCTCTCTGCACTGTGACTCTCCTCACTCCAAGCTGAGGGACAGCCACGAAAAGCTGCTAACAGCTCCAAGTAAATCCCCATAAGCAAGGTGGGGGCAGGTGTTTTATTGACTCTAAATCTTTGCCAGTAGCTGGATACATATTTAATAAAAATCTTAGGCTTGGGAGGCAGGCATGGGAAGGCAGGAGAATTGCCGCCTCCTGGGCTTGAGAGGTTAGCATTCTGGCCATTCTCTAATAATTCATTCATCCAATATTCATCTTTGGGTTATTACAATCACAGTGTGTCTCTAAGGAGTATGTTTGTTAGTGTCCGCTAAGATAATCACCCTAATCTGCTGCTAGGCAATTCCAATTGTCTCCATGTATGTATTTCTGTACAGAATTCACTGTACAGAACAAGTGCCCTATTTGGGTCATATTTCCCCAACTGGAGGGTGCTCACTTTCTACAAGAATTAATTCCATATTCTCCAATTGGCCCAGTTTGGAGGAGATTAAGTCCCAGTCTCAAGCTCAGCCTTCTTCCAGGCTACCATTGTTCCGGCCTGCACAATGCCTGCAGCTTGTATCACCTCTAGACTGGGCTTACTTCCCATCTTTCTGTAGTGTTTTTCATTGTATCTCACTGCACACTTGAACTGATAGTTAAACTTCCCTGGCATACTTAAATTATGTTGATCAAAATAAAAAAAGAGTTAAAAAAAATATATATATATATATACTTGCTGTGCTTTGAACTTCTTTTGAAAATAATTTAATTAATGATCTTTAAAAATATTTGAGGCACAACTAGGCACACAGGTTGAAAATCACTGATTAGCAGAATGGTGCGGAAGGGAAGGCACGTTTGAAACCTCATCTGATCTGAAGCACTTGATTTTATAACCCACATTTATTTACCACAAGCAACAAAACTCTTGTGATAACTATTGTGCCAGGACAGGGCAAGACCAACAATCCTCAGACTCTGCGCAGTCTGCACTCACGTCACCTGGGCATCTTGTTAAAATGCAGACTCTGATCCATAAGGTCGGACTGGGGTTGAGACTGTATTTCTAACCAGCCTCCAGGAATGCAAACGCTGCTGGGTCACAGGCCCCACTGTGAAAAGTGTGGCTAGATCGGCTTCCCAGGGCCTCTCACATCATGCTGGGCATCCCTTTCCCCTCACAAAGCCCTCACATTCCTTTAGGAACCAAGAGAAAGGTTCT
The DNA here is from genome assembly GCA_963574355.1 of Loris lydekkerianus. Taxonomy (NCBI): domain Eukaryota; kingdom Metazoa; phylum Chordata; class Mammalia; order Primates; family Lorisidae; genus Loris; species Loris lydekkerianus. The sequence continues at coordinate 33,411 of CAUYPK010045072.1, forward strand.
TGATAGACTCTCTGATTCTGTAACAAAGTCCATAGTTACCTTCATGACATGGTAATAGGACTGCCCTATTCCAAGGAAATATTATTGTAACAACTAGACATGTAAGTCACAGAGTCTCTGAGCCCAGCCTGGTAACACAGACTTTACTGGGGCCAGAGCTGAGACAGAATTCTTAAGCAAAGAATGGGAAGTTCATTTATTTTCTTTCCACAATATGTAAACTCATTTTTTTTTTTTTTTTTTTTTTAGGAGAGACAGCTTAGCTTTAATTAATAAATTCTACAACTTTTTTATGGCTACCCATAATTTCCTACTATTTAGTTTAATAGAGTTTTCATGTTCATAATTTAGAAGCAGCTTCCTCCTCTTAGTTTTAAATAGTGATATATACACAAATAAGTAACATGCTTTTTGGCAGGACACATTGATTTCCATATGGTTCTGCTGTTACATAGAAAATTGATTTGTTCAATCAATCAACCATTCATTCCACAAATATAAAGTCAGCATTTATTACATGTCATGGGAGGTGCTGGAGATCAAACAGCCAACTAAGGTGGGCCCCAGCCTCAGAAAGGTTACATTTCTAACAGGGGGAAGAGATGTTTCCAGAGGTCAGGAAGGGATTTGTAGGAAGCCAGTAAAGATGGTATCCTGCAGAGGTCTGTTAAAATAATAAAAAGGAAGGCCGTTTAGACAGAGGTGGCTCTAATATCCTGAATTCCTACATAAGCAAGATGAAACTGAAGCTCAGGCAATCACAGGCTGCCAACCGACTGGCACATGGTTATGCTGTCTTGAGCTTCCCACTGGGATAATCCAAATAAAGCAATTTCTCACACTTGAACCAATCAAATTACTTTTTAACTCTATGTCTGCATTTGCCCCATAACATTTTCCCCTTCAGTCACAAATAAATTCTTCAAAAGTTTATCTTTTAAGTCTGGTCTGAGTGCAGTTTGTCCCCCCTTTTTCTTTTCTTCTTCTTCTTCTTCTTTTTTTTTTTTTTTTGCTTCCTTCTCTCTCAATGTTGAACCCAGTGGGAGAGAAGGGGAAGCTAAGAGGTATAAAACCTTGCTCCACTGCCTTGGATGGCAGTCAAGGAAGAAGCTAGAATTCTAAGTGGTCTTGGAAGCAAGTGACTTATGCATAAATTAGGTTTCAAGAAAGGAGAATGTGGAAGAACTTTATCCTTCTCCTGTCTCTCCCCCCATCTCACTACTGCCTTTCTTCCATGAGTCTAATATTGGAGAATATTTCTGCTGGAAGACAAGTTGGTAAAGGCACTAAAGTCTTCCTCCATAAAACACAGAATTGACAAGCCCAGGATCCCAGCTCCACTGATGCTCCCTCCAGGGCAAATAGTCAGAATGAACGAGAGCCTCTTCAGTTTCTCCCACTGCTAGAACTCTGCATTTCCACAGCACTAGATCTTGGCCAAGCACTGCACAGTAATTCTCTGCCTCATCTTCCAAGTCTTTATTGAGAGGCCTCAGGATGAAACTTAAATGTCCTTGTGCTGGCTAAGAAAGGGAACTGAGGCATAGAGAGCTAAACCCAGTGGGGGTTGATGAACAAGGGCAGGGGCATAGGGTGAATAAGGCATGTGGGAAATCGAGGTGTGGCCCAGTTCTTATACTCCTTCCATGACCAAGAGCTGCTCCTTTTGTTTTCCTTGACTGCAAAATGAAAATGATGATACTTGCCTCCCTCCTGGATAGCATGAGAATGCATTAAAATGTGTTTTAAATGGTGAGATCCATTTGGGAGAACATATTTAAATGGTGGAATTAATTTGTAAATCATAGAAGGGCATGCTTGAGAACATAATGGCCCTGGCTGACACCTGCTGTGTGTCTATTCCAAGCACATCACATGCATCACCTCACTTAATCCTCATGTGGCCTGAAGGAGGTGGGCACTATTATCACCAGCAGTTTGTATCCAGGGACACTAGAGTACAGAATGGAGGCGTAGGGGTTATCGGCAGTGGAACTGGGTTTTGATTCTGGGGACTCCAAGTGGGTTGCAGAATGTGGGTGCCGAACCCCAGGCCCTGCCCTTCTTTCTGCAAGCAGCAGCATTCCATTACCCTGCGTGGATCACCTACACCTCACATTTCATTTCATTTCAAGCTGACGTTTCCTGCCATCCAGCTCAGCTCATTTAGTTGGCAGGGGAGCTCAGGGACTCAGAACTAATCCTAATATTAAGTAAAGAGCAAAGCATAATTAGGAAGATAAATCTTCTGGAGGGAAAATGTACGTAACATATTCCAAAGTCAAGCCTGGGTGATTTTTCCCATCTTCTAGATGATCTACATCACCATTCTCTTTTCCTAGCATGGATAACTGTGAGTTCATGGTGGATTGGTTTTAAACTTAATTTTTTTTCTGATTAGCAGATAATGTATTCTCCTTACAAAAATTTTAGTAATTTTGCATAGTTTAAAGAGGAGAGGAGAAAAGTCTCAAAATGCCAACCATCCCAATGGTACCACCATTAACATTTGGTGTGCAATCTTTTTCATTCCCTTTTTTTTAAACATAAATGCCTAAATATTGTACATATAGTCTCATAAGCTGTTTTTTCCACTTGATATCTTGCAGAATAATATGTATCAAAAAATGTGGATGAACACCATTATTTTTAGTGGCTCCATTGGCCTTAGAGAACTCATGGAGACCTCATATGAATGTGGCATAATTGGTTTTATCCACACTTGGCTAAGAAAGACACAATCACTGCATGCATCCAATCATTCATATGTTCATTGATTTAGCAAACTGCCAGATTGGGGATAAAAAGAAAAATAAGATTTAATTCAGATCCTTGAAGAGTTTGCTGTCTTTCCTCGGAGTCACTACATCCATTTTTCAGCCCAATCTCACTGACCTCTGTTGCCTCCACCTGGCTTGTCCACGTGGCACAAAAAGTACCTTGCTTTGTTGTTAGAAGCAGCCAGACCTTATTCACTGACCCTCCCCCATTCCTAATCCCTTCCCTTTTTTGCCTCTGGGTTTAACAGTGGCATAAAACTAATTTATAGCTCTTGCCAGGAAGAGGACAAATTTTCATCACAGCCCGTCATGCGAAAAGCACTAGTACAAATGAATAATTGTTGACCCATGCTACCTATTAGAGATTGTGCTTGGGTCACCTCGTTTGTTGTTTTAACACAAGAAATTAAGGGCCCTGTTGAGCGCTTCCACGGGAACTGAATTGGTAATCAGATAGAATGTCGTCTTTGTGGGTGACCTCTCTTGGTGCCATGTTCATGGCGGAGAGAGGGATGGAGCCTCATTTCCACAACTATCCCATAAGAAGGGCAGGCTCTACCTGTGTCTACTTTTGAATTTAGGCTCAGGGCCATTTACCCACCTCTCCTCTCCCCCACCTCCAATCCTTATTCATTAGCCTATGCCTGTAAAGCAACCAGAATGTGCTGGACAATGTGTGATATGTTAAGAGAAACATGGCCTTAGAGTTGCTATCTTGGCCTATGGGAGCTTGCCAGCACTAGGCACTTGTAAAGCCATACACTTCTGCAATATAAGAGTGCATGGGTGCAGTGAAGGAAAGGACTTGTGCATGGGGGTGGGGGTGACACTTGCATTGGGCCAAAAACAATGGATGAAATGTGAGTAGCAGAGGAGTGAGAGGAGAGCTGTACTGGAAGAAGGGGCACATTTTCAGCACAGGCAAGTACTGGTCTTTTCATGGACTAGTGAGGTCCAGGTAGAATAAGGCTGGGTAGAAGCTTTGGAATCAGGGTGTGAGTGAGGAAGGTGGAAGGGGGTTTCATAACCCTTTCAATTGTTTCCATATACTGGATATGTGACCATGACACGTAGGCTGTATTGAACATGCTAGCTTTCCAATATTGATGACCACAAGTTACAATGAAAATGAGTGTATAGGTCTTTTCACACAGCTGGGGTTCAACGTACATTTAATAACATGTTACCTTATTTATTTTTATGCCATCTTTCTGGTCAAGAACAGCTACTTGGAAACATAATTTTAGCATTTTCCAAAGTGCTTTTATACATCGTATCTCATGTAGTCTTGTGTACAGGTAAGGTCAAGTGCATTGGTTATGCAGGTAATAATATTCAGGCCGATGTTCTGTATGTTCCAAGCATTGGGGGTTAGGCCAGCCAACACTCAGGGCAGTGAGGCTGACTTTCAGTGGGGTGAGATGCTAGTGGACATGGGCAGCAGGAGGGGAAAATGCCCTTCCTAGATATCCTGATATTACACAGGAGACTCAGTTCAAAAATCATCACAGACTAAGAAAGTACAGTGGCAAGGTAACAGGAGTTCCATTTTTCCAGCCAGTGTGCCCTGACCTAATCTTTAAGGTGCTGAAGTTATAGGGAGAGGTGGGATGAGGCAGGAAGGAGCTGTTGTTGAGTTAGTCCTCCTTTTGGACTTTAGGGTGTAGTCCATGGGCAGAAAGGAAGGTGAGTTAGGAGAATTCTCAGCAGAGATATTCACACCCCAGACTGCGGAGCCACAGTTGCTATCACCAGGAGTCCTGGCTCATGTCTTGGGATAGGCAGTGAAAATATTCCAGAATAATGTAATACTCTAAAACAGAGAACAGAGGCCTTGGTGAGGCTTCTGAAAGCCCCCAGCTAGCTCCAGATCTGCATTCAGCATGCCCACACTGCAAATTAATATGCATTAGGCAAGCTCAAGAAGGGAGAACAAGGAGTCTGGATCAAAGCAGCCATGGACCGTAACGTCTGCTTGGTAGGGTGTGGGCAGGAATGCCTTAATCTTCTAAGAAGTTTCAAGGTAAGGGCTGCATTTTGCATAACTCTGTCTCGCTCTGGTCACTGGTGCATACAATAAGTGACCAAGTTGTACCTACTGATAGGCCTAAAGCTGGGGTGCATGCATTTCACTTTATTCATCCATCAAACTTCATCAAGTGCCAAGAATTGTGATAGATCCTGGTGACAAAATGATATATGAGACTTGGTATCTGTCCTCTGAAGAGTGTACAGTCTAATGAAGGTTGGCTGGAAAACACAACTGCAAGATCATGTGTGATAAGTGGCATCAGAGCAGTGAACCTGCAGTGCCGAGGGAGTACAGAGGAACAACAACAAGGGAAGGTCCCATGGAGGAGGTGGTAGCCAAGCTGGGCCTTGAAGGATGAATGAGAATTATCTTGGCAAGTGGCAGGTTATAGGGAGAAGGAAAGGACATTCAGGTAGACAAAAAGCAAGGACATGCACAGTTCAGCAGCACTGACAGTTCAGCTACAGATAGTTGAGCAATCCCGGAGGTCAGGGTGGTAAAGGTTGAGGGAGTGGGAATGGTGATAAATGACAGAATAGGCCACTGAGCTACATATACTCTGCTAAGGAGTCTGAGTCTTGTCACGAAGCCTTGGGATAAGCCACTGAAAGATTTTAACGGAGTGGGTGGGAATGAGGTTCATATAAACAAAGTTCTTCTAAAAAATTTCCAGGTAGGTGGGGTAGGACGTGAAGAAGGATATAAGGTTAGTAGCAGTTTTAAAATGCCTATTTTTATCCAATTACCTACAACCCCTTTGTAGAGATATATATAGTTGGTCTCTGAAAACAGACTGACTCCTAAAAAATAAACTGTGGTTGGAATATTTATAAAATAAATGATTTTACATATTACATTTTAAAAATAGAATCTGTTTATATATTATTTTGGCAAGTTCATTATTACCATTAACATATTAATAGTAACATATTATTATTACTGCATGCTACAAGATGGGTTAACATTGAAAGCATTATGTTCAGTGAAAGAAGCCAGTCACAAAACCCATCTACTGTATCATTCTATTTAAATGAAATGTCCAGAATAAGAAAATCCATAGATACAGAAAGTAGGTTGGTTACTAGGGGGTGAGGGAGGGGAGGGTGGAAGTGGTTGCTAATGGATATAGATTTCTTGGGGAGTGATGAAAATGTTTTAAAATTACATAGTGGTGATGGCCCACAATGCTGTGAATATACTAAGATCAATGGAATTGCACACTTTAAAAGGTGTGTGCATTATATCAAATAAAACTGTTACAAAAACAGTACGAGGCAGATTATTTCTTAAGAAGGAGACTGTCATCATTTTTAATGGGCAAACTCTGGAAACATCACTGAAATCTGGGACAAATCAAGAATGTAAACTACACTATTATTATTTAACATTTTACAGGAAGTATTCAATGCAATTTAAAAGGAAAATAAATAAAAGGTCTAAAAATTTGGAAATGAGAGAATCAATGGAAAAAATTATAAAAATCAAAGAATTCAGTAAAGCATAAATTTTATAATACAAATCAGTAGTTTTCATATATTCAAATAAAATGTAGTTATACACTTTAAGAACAATACCTACGAATACATTTTATAGGAAACATTCATAAGCTGCAGGAACAAAAACTTAAAATGCTACTGAAGAACACGAGAACTGAATAAATAGAAGTATAATATATTCAATAGGGTGGCTCACTGTTATACGTATGTTGACAGTCCCTAAACTTAACAAGATCTTAACAAATACACCAGAAAACTAAAAAAACAAACAAACAAACAAAAAAACCCACCACAATTAAACAAGTGATATTAAAATGTTATGTGAAAAAATAAAAGCTCGTATACAAGTATAGTTAGAATATCACTCAAAAATGAATAGTTGTGCAGGACATTATCCAACCAATTTGTAAAACACAGAATAAAGCTACAGAGGCTGGGTGTGGTGGCTTATGCCTGTGAGCCTAGCACACTGGGAGGCCGAGGCAAGAGGATCACTTGAGCTCAGTTCAAGACCAGCCTGACCAAAGGTGAGATCCTATCTTTACTAAAAGTAGAAAAATTAGTCAGGTGTTATGGCACACGCTTATAGTCCCAGCTACTCAGGAGGTGGAGGCAAGAGGATTGCTGTGAGCTAGGCTGAAGCCATGACACTCTATCCCAGGTGACAGAGTGAGACACTGTCTCAAAAAAGAAAGAAAAGAAAGGAAAGGAAAAGAAAGGATAGGAAGAAAGAAAAAAAAAGAAAGAAAGAGCATTAAAACGTGATTTTTGGCACATGAAATTTAAAAAAACAAAAAAAGCAGACCAATTGAACAGTCACCCAAATAAATACATATGGGTCCATTCATTTGATTTAGTAGAGCAGAAAGTTTAGCACTGCATATCAATAGAGAAAAGAATCTCCCAACGATCCTACTGAATTTTAAAATCCAGCCATTGATAGTGATTATGCCCAGTAGTATATCAGCTCACAAGAGTAATTGTTAAAGTTAGAGGCATTTTGGGAGCTGACTGTTAAACACAGCCAATAGTAAAACTAAATAATCTAAGTTTGCAATTAAATAAATTATATTAAAATCACAAGTAATAAATACTCACAACTCATTATTTCCCAATTATTTTACTTCATTTCATATGTTCTTGAGGTTATTTATCTGTAGATCTGTACCTGTAGCTATATCTGTATGGTGAAAGTACTAAATAATGGTAATCATTCTTCTCTACTTCATATACAGTGAAGTCACATGATAGCTTGAAATTAGTCAGGATGGAAGTATTTATACCCCAGAAATTGGCAAATGCTATAAATTAGGGCTTGATTTTCTATTTTGTTGACTGTCTAGAGTAAACTAAAGAAAGTGATGGAGCAAATGTTAATAAGGCAAGTTGCACTTAAAGGCATGCTGTGTTTATAGCTGCTATTTTGTATAAATACAAAAAATTGAAGAAATATTCTTTTAATATTCTGAAACTATTATCTGATTCAGCAAAGAAATTATTCATATAATTGAGCAGTAAATTACAATCTAACATTTATCTTTGTTGTTTCACTTTTACCTTGTTAACATAAAGGAAAACGTTAGCCAGCATTAATTGTGAAATCACACACATTCATCAATGATGTGGTGACTTCTTTACTGAACCAGATAGTCATAATCTGATTTTATCAAATGGTGGTTGAATTGCAATCGTAGGTTGGCTACAACTATAAGGGTTCAACAAAACTAATAAAAATATTCTATGTGGCTATATTAAATTTAAAATAAGGAGTATTATTTATAAATTATATTGTACATCCTTTATACCAGTAAAATTTATAATAAATTTATGTATAATATATACATACATATTTTCTTCCAAAGAACTGATTGTTAAGCATCTATCAGAACATGATTTCATAGGCCCCTCAAAACTTGAACTCAACTCTAGACAAAATAGGAAATCTCTAAATTGGCTAAGTTTTTTTCTTTATTTTTTAGACAGAGTCTCCTTGTGTCACCTGAGCTAGAGTGCCATGGCATCAGCTGAGCTCACAGCAACCTCAAATTCCTGGGTTCAAGTGACACTTCTGTCTCAACCTCCCAAGTATCTGGGACGATAGGCACCTGCCACAACACCCAGCTAATTTTTCTGTTTTTAGTAGAGATGGGGTCTCACTCTTGCTCAGGCTGGTCTTGAACTCCTGACTTCCTTCAGCCTTCCGGAGTGCTAGGATTACAGGCATGAGCCACAGTGCCTGGCTTCAGCCTTAACCTGGCTAAGATTAAGTTTCACTTGTGATAGAATGGGAACCCAAAATACATGTTAAATTTAGTTATAGAGAAAAGAATTTTACATTTGTTGCATGTCTCAAAATTATGAATACATTTAGATTTGTGCCTATTTCACATCTAGAAGTCCTAGTTGAGTAAGCTCTAAGGGCTCTGTTTATGCCTTCAGTGGTGTATCCCATGGGGTGAATGAATGGGCTTCCAACCCTGTTGTAACAATATTAATGATCTCTGCCTGTTCCTGATCCATAAAGAAGTTGATGTGGGTCAATGAGTCCTGAAGTGGACGTAAATCCTGAGGCTACCCTGCATAACCTCTGACCTTTTAGCAGCTGCTGCCTTAAGGTAATTGGCTGCACTACTGGGAGTTACCGTGGGAGGAACAGGCATGTTGAGGGCTCAAAGGAACTGAGACCTTTAAATGGACTCCATAATTTTTGTTCTACACTTAAGGCTACACCAGAAATTTATAGACTATGGTTTAGAAATCATTACTAGTGCCAGACATGTTTTTTGTGTGCATGAATCCACAGAATCAGAATCTCTGGACATTGTACCAGATGTTCCAAATAAACAGTCTATGTTCTCTATAGACTGCGACACTGTGCCTCATGGATAAATTTCCAGGGCAGAATCACCTGCTTTGCTACCATAAGGAAAGGTTTAGTTGAGAATACTTTGGACCATACTGGGCTGAAAAGCCCACAAACTGCATACCCAAGAAGGTCCTACCTTCATACTGACACAGTAAAGTGTTTACAATATATTTACTTTTTTTTAAAGCAAGGGAAAACTATATATGCATAATGCAATTTGATATTTTTATTAAAAAACTATAATCAAGTATATTGCTTTTAAAAATGACTGAAAGCCCAAACAACAGAATGGTGCTTATTTCTGAGTGAGATTAGAAGCAATGTTTTTCTTAATGGTTTTCTATATTTTATAAGTGTCTGTACTTATACAGATACTTTTATAATTTAAAAAATAAATGTTATTATTAAAATAATGTAGTTCATTGGGAGACATAAAACAAAATGAAAAAAGCAAAAACAAAAATCTCAGAATCTGCTTATATTTAGAACTTCTGCCCACAGCCCATGTTGAGCATTGTCACGTTGCTGTAGGCTCCCTGATTGAGCTAGTCCTGACCCAGAGTCCCCTAAGTTTCTAAACCAACTCAGCGTCCAAGGGTAGAAGGCTAAAGGCACAGTCCAATAAGGGAGGCCAAAACTTAGATGACAGTGACCCACAGCAAATGTTCTACCCCCTGAGTTCTCCGTACACACCCCTCACCCCCAGGAGACACCAGGATCCCCAAATACTTGATACCACCTCTCTTTTCCAAAGGAAGTGAGAGACAAGCAGTCCAGTCCTATCCTTCATGCACTAGGAACACTCCATAATGGCCAGTCGGCTGGATGAATGGATGAAGTTCTGTTGAGCCCGGTGCCGGGGTAAGGAATAGTTGGCAACAGAAGCCAACATATATCTTAACTCCTGTGTGTGTCGTTGGACTGATATAGTGCTGTTGCCAACCACTCTGGATACTTAAAATCCAGGAGGCATTTTTCAAACTCAGCTACCAGTAGCTGGTGTTTGGTGGCTTATATATGGGGGTATCATGTGTCTTGGAATCGGAGCAAATCACCCTCTGAGTCAGAAAAATGCCATGACAGGGAGCAATGTAGCACTGGAGTTTTATCCCAGTGCATTTGCCTGGGGCTGGTTGTTTTTTCCCTTCCTGGGCTTACAGTAAGAGGCAAAGTTTTAGAGAAACAATACAGTGTTATGTTAGTGTGACTGATAGGAATCTAGAATTGATACTCTACAAAAATGATTAATATGAACAATTTCTAGAGCTAAACTTCAGCTCTGCATTGCCACTGCTGATCAGTCGCAGACAGCTCTGAAGACAGATAAAGGCAAACTTCCCTTGACCCTCCAAACTTCCTTTGTTTCCTTGGACCTTTTAGTTGAAGTGAGGAGCTATATGCACCGTGCCTGCAAAGGCCTGGGATAAACTTTCCAGAAATCAGGCACAGAGCCAAAAAGAAAGAATGAACAGATTGCATATCCATAATATTTGGTTGGCTTCCCTGGGAATAGGATTGAAGGATTGTTCTAGTTCTGGTATACCCGAGAGAGGTAAAAAAGGAAACAGTGTAAGGGAGGGAGTTTCAGAAACCTGGGATTGAGTCCTGGTTCAGCCCCTCATTGCTTTGCAACCTGGGGAAAGTTTCTTCAGGTCCTTGAGCTTCACTTGTCAAATTAGAACAATGATAGAACTTCTGCCATAGGATGATGTTAAGAATTAAAAGAGATCTTCACATAAAACCTTGACATACTGCCTGGTGCCTGGGACACAGAAGTTGGTAATTAGTGTTGGTGGTGGTGATAATAATGATGATTCTTTCCTATGACCTCAGGGAGGCAGGACTAGTTGGAAGGGGATGAAAGGTGGTAGTAATTGATACTCTGGCCTTGGTGAGGGCAATGAACATCTCCCAGTGGAAATGAATGTTTTCAGCCTAACTAGATTTTGAAAACTCTGTAATTAGGCTTTGTGGATAGCTAGTAAGGACTTTCTGAAAAAGTACTTTCAATGATCTCTACATGAAACTTACTGACTGACATTTTTCTTTGCATCTCAGGAAACAACTTCAGGGTCCCAATGCTATAAAGTCAGAGTGTGGGATAGGAGTTAACCGCCTTCACTGTCACACACTCTCCCAGCTGCTCCCAGCCTGGCTCTGGAGTTGGCTGCTGTCGGGCTTCCTTCCTGTGCCTTGCGTGCTCTCACCTGTACTGAACCAGGGACTGGAAGTCACTGCGGAGAAAGAGCCTCCAAAAGGAAGGCAATGCTGTCTCTGGAGAACCAGAGGACCTTTAGCAAAGCCCTGTTATGAGGAGGGCTGCGGGCCCTGCACTGGACTCCTGTGGGAAGGCCCCCTCTGAACTTCCAGATCCCAGCCAGTCTCCCTGGATGGCCTCCTTTTTAGCCCGGTGCTGTTCATCAGTGGAGAGGGATTGAGAAGAAACAGGTGAGTTACATTTGGAACAGATCCAAGGAATTCTGAGGATTCCCAGTGGATCCCCAAGCTGTCTAATGTAGAAACGGTCTAAGGATTGATAACACAGGCCCAAGTTTGGTAATATGACCCAAGCTTTCAAGTTGTCATGGGTGTCACTTACACTGTTTCAATCCATTCTCACCTAAACCCAGGGAAGAGGACAGACAAGCCCTATGAGTCCATGTTATGGATAAGGAAACAGAGTTGGAGAGGTTTCATGGCTGGCCCAAGGACAGGGGAGACAGTGTCCAGGATATGTTCTAATTTCTTTTTTTCTTTTCACCTGAAGGAAATTAAAAACAGTGTCCGCTAAGAAGCTTTCCCCCAAGGACTCAAGGCACATTATTAACAGCATCCCATTAATCCTCACATTCATTCGGGAGCAGCAGGTAGCTAATATAGTAAAGATCATAATGAACATTATCATGACATAGAATCACTAGACCCTGGGGTACAGCTTCCTGAATGCCATGCTTTCCTGTGATGCACACACATACATGCTCTCCAAACAGCAACCAGGTAAGACAGCTTTCAATGAGTGTTGAAAATGAGGCCTAAGGTGCCTGCATGACTGAACAGGGATTTCCTAGGATTTTCTGATGCATTAGTGGCCCAAAAGACTTTGCAAATAACACACATAGGGGAGTTAACACAATTAGAGAAAGTTCAGCGTGTCTTCACAAGCCTAATTTACACATGGTAAATTAAGGTTCCACTTAGAATGTGAGGCCACATCCCCTCCCAGGAGGAGAAAGCCAGTATATTTGAAGCCCACTCATGGCTCCAGGCTCCTATCTGGATGATAGGGAAGAAAGGGGGTGCCCTGCCCCTGCTATCTGAGTGTCCACACAGGGAAGGAATTTGGCTGGAGCCAGTGGGAGTGCACTGAGCCTGTGGCAGCACTGAGCCCTGGCACCCAGCTGCCTTCAGCTCTTTCAGTCAGTCATGTTCTTATGTAGCTGCAGTGAGTAGGGTTGAGGTTGAGGAGAGGCTATTTGCCTTCCACATGCAGGGAGCAACAGGAAAGGCCCTGGAACCTGGAGACTGTTGTTCCTCCAGAGACACTTCGGCCAGCCTTGTGCCCACAAGCTGCATAGCCCTACAGAGTCATTTGTTTTCTCATTCACCATCTGTCTAAATTGCTTGGGTTGCTATCACAGAACACCATAGGCTTGGGTGGCTGAAACAATAGACATTTACTGCCCACAATTCTGGAGGCTGGGAAGTCCAAGATCAAGGCTCTGGCAGACCTAGTGTCTGGGGAGGGCCTATGTCCCAGTTTGCAGACATCTCCCTTTTTCTTGTATCCTCACATGATGAGGTGGGGGAAGAGAAAGAGGGAGATCTATTTTCTGGATCTAGAGACACTAGATCTCTCTTTCTCTCTGTCTTTATAAGGACACTAATACCATCATGGGGCTTCTCCCTTATGACCTCATTTAAACCCAATTACCTCCCCCAAACCCCACCATATAACTATCCCATTGGAAGTTAGGATTTCAATATATAAATTTGGGGGTGATACAAAAATACAGTCCATAATACTCATGCATCAATTCAATAAGTGATTTTGGAGCATTGTCCCCAAGGAGCTGATAGTTCAGTGGGCGAAACTGACAAGTGAACTGGCAAAGACATCACGCGGGAGAAGTGCCATGGGATAGGCACTGCCTTCAGCTCCTTCAGTCAGATCTGAAAGAGCTGATACTTAACAGGAAAGCCAAAACCATCTCAGGGTATCATGGAAGGCTTCCCAGAAGAAGTGGCTTCTGGGAGGATGAACAAGAACCAGAAAGGTGAGGATGGACAGGGGAGCAGGCTTGCAGGTGAAGAGACCACACATTGCCCTAGAGAGCTTCATTCTAACCAACCCAGGTTCTCACAACCCCACTGCCCAGATCCTGCTGGGCTGCTGCCAGAGTTGTGAGTTTATTTCCCCCAGAAATCTAGCAGAAATTTTAAAAATCTATCATCTCAATCAATTCTAGTTCTTGCTGGAAAGGGTATTTCATTTTTCCAAACATGATGGTTAATTTTATATGTCAAATTGGTGAGGCCACAGTACCGAGGCATTGGTCAAACACTAGTCCAGATGGCACTGTGAAGATTTTTTTTAGATGAGCTGAAAATTTAGATCAATAGGCTTTGAGTGAAGCCAATCACCCTCCATATTGTGGATGGGCCTTATCTAATCAGCTGATGGCCTGAAGAGAGAAGACAGGTCCTGGAGGAAGGAGGACGTGTGCCTACGGACTGTCTTCAGACTCGGGCTGCAATATCAGCTCTTCTGTGGGTCGTCAGCCTCTGGCCTGCCCTGAAGACTTTAAACTTGCCAGCCTCACAACTGCATGAGGCATTACTCAAAATCAATCTGTCTCTCTGTGTACGTATATAGGTGTAGATGTATGTGTGTACATATGTGCACATTTATATGTCCACTTGGTTCTGTTCTCTTCAGACTACTGACTAACCCACTGTGTCAACCCAGGCACTTTCAGTTTGCCTGACTCATTCATGAAGCATGAGTTCTTACCCATCAGAGGGGACCGTGCTTCCTGGATTTTCCTGACAATGATACTGACAATGATAGGTGTTCATACTATGATCTATCGGTGTTCATACTATGATCTAAGAGAGCTTGGTAGAAGGAAAAAACCCAAATTTCATCCTTGGTCCAGCCTGTAATGAGACTCCAGAGTCTGGAGAAGTCTGTTCACTTCCTGGAATTCAGCTTCCTCCTCTGTCACACAGCTGATAGAGGCTGGGGAGGTGACATAGCAGTGTGGGGGATCCCTACACCAAACATGACAGCAGATACTATTTATGGAATGTTTTCCTGGAGCCAAGACCCACATTAAATCCATTCTATGCATCAACTCCTCTAATTCTCAGAGCAAAGCCATGAAGGAGGGGGTATTCTAGAGAGGATGACACTGAGGCAGAGAAGTGTAGCTGCCTTGCCCAGGCTCTCTCCGGGGTGGAGGCAGGATTGGGCCCAGGCAGCAGGGCTGCGCTCTTCTGTTGCACTGTTCCCACCCTTACTCCCACCTCTCAGGGCCTCACTTCTGTCCACAGGATGGCAGGGAGCAGTGTCCCTGCAGCCAGGCACGCTGGGGGCCTTGTTCCTGCTAGGCTTCCCACCTTAGGGTCCTGATTGCTGGGCTGGAGCAGAGGCAATAGAGTGAGGTTTATCCAGCCAAACAGGGTAACAGCCCAGCCAAAGAAGACAGAGTGTTCATGACAGGATGTCCACTAACGTGTGGACTGAAAAATAATGTGCATCTATTTTTAGAAATCTTGTTATGAATTATAACAGTTGAGTTATAAAACCCATGAGCAATGGCGTTCATCTGAATGTGAATGTCAACCCAGCCCTCACCACAGCAGCCTTGGGGGTGATGCTCTATAATTCTATAATGATATTTCTTCCAGGTAGCCTGTCCCAGTGCATCACATACTTTTGCCGCCTTGCTTGGGTGCTGAGGCTGCTCTCTGACATCACCCTCATTTAGCAAAGGCCTCTCTCTTAAAAAGAAAATAATTATTTTTTAAATTTCAGAATGTTATGGAGCTACAAATCTTTCGGTTACATGGATTACTTTTGTATAGTTCAAGTCAAGGTTCTAATTGTGTCCACCCCCCAGATAGCGTGCATTGTGTTTATTAGGTGTGCGTTTACCCATCCTCCTCCCCCTACCTGCTAGGTTTCCATTGAATTTTACTACCATCTGTCCACATATGTGTTGATCATTTAGTTCCCATTTAAAAGTGAACACATGTGGTGTTTGTTTCTCCATTCTTGTAATAGTTCACCTGACAGGATAGTCTCCAGTTCCATCCAGATTGTTACAAAGGTGTTTGTTCACCATTTCTTCTTATAGCTGAGTCTAACTGTTTCTCACATGCTCTGGGAGAGTTCCCAGTGTGATGCTCCAAGCACAACGGCAGGGCGGAGGGTGTCCACTGCGGCTACATGTGCCTGCAGGGACACCAATGTATTAGTCCTTTACCAGCCAGGTAATTATTTCACTGAACCAGGTAATATTGCTTCACTGACGAGAAGCACCACTACAGAATGATTAGGAATTTGCACAAGGCAAGTACGTTCCATTTCTTCTCTTTACTAGCTAATGCCTTAATTTCCTTGTAGGTAAAAAAGGAATAATAATACCACCGACCTTTTAGTAGTGCTGTGAAGTTTAATGAGTTAATTTATTAAAAGCACTTAAAATAATGCCTGGGTATACACATAACCCACACAGAATCATGTGCTACAGAGTAACATTTTGGTCAACAACAGACCACCTGTGACAGTGGTCCCATAAGATTATATCATATTTCTACTGTACCTTTCCTATGTTTATGTTTAGATATACAAATGGTTACCACTGTGTAACAACTGCCTCAATATTGGGCACAGGGACATGTTGCACAGGTGTGTACCCTCCGAGAAGTAGGCCACGCCATCATGCAGCCTAGGTGTGCAGTGGGCCGTACCATCAGGGTATATGTGCCCTAGGACATCCACACAATGATGAAATCGCCTAAGGATGCATTTCCCAGACACGTCCCCATCATTAAGTGACACACAATTTTATGTCACAAAGTATTTGCAGGTGTGATTAAGTTAAAGATCTTGAGATGGGGAGAGTACACTGGAGTCTATCTGGGTGGACCCTAAATGCCATCACTAATATCCTTACAAGGGAGAGGCAGAGGAAAATTTGGCACAGACACACAGAAGTGGTGTAAAGATTGGAGGGTGCTGCCCTTGAAATTGGAGTCATGCAGCCATGAGCTATGGAAAGCCAGTAGCTACCAGAAGGTGGAAGAGGCAGAATGGATCCTCCCCTAGAGCCTGCGTATTTCTTTTTTCTTTTTTTTTTTTTTTGAGACAGAGTCTCACTATGTCACCCTCGGTAGAGTCCCAGCTCACAGCAACCTCAACCTTTTGGGCTTAAGCAATTCTCTTGCCTCATCCTCCCAAGTAGCTGGAACTACAGGCGCCCACCACAACCCCCGGATATTTTTTTGTTGTCGTCATTGTTGTTAAGCAGGCCAAGGCTGGGTTCGAACCTGCCAGCCCAGTGCATATGGTACCCAGCTGAGCCTGTGTATTTCTGTGTGTGTATCTTTTTTATTCCTTGCAATAGTCCTGTGAGGCAGGCAACATTGTTCTCCCCATTGCAGAGATGAGGATCTGCTCTGAGGTCTGTGGGAGCCCTGGACTCGTCCTCTCACCCACTTGTTGCTGTCTGTTGTGGGAGGGGAGACCTTCCTGGTACCTACCTTGTAGCAGGTGGTGTAGGTGCCGTCCCCTGGGCCTGTATCCCTGGGGCTTCACCACTCCTAACCACCAGACAGCTTCCTACACAAGTTCCTGCCACTCTCTGTGCAAGGAGAAGTGTCGTGAAATGAGAGGAGGAAATGAGGAGGCGTTACATTACCTCCCAGGGGCGCCCAGGGAGACTGCACCTCAGTTGCCCACAGTGGCAACTTGCTTGTGCACGGACCCTGCACGGCTTCCTTTCAGTCTGAGTCTCCTGTTATGGGTGTTTCCTCAGATCACCTCCCAAAGAAACTATTTGTGCTCATGTCTTTGTCTCAGGATCTGCTCCCGGGAGAACCGAAACCAAGACACATCTGTACACATTACGTATTTGCTCTGTTTATGCATGTAGTTAGGTTAAATAATGATTTGAGAGAGATAATTGAGTGTACTTATTCCCTATGTTATGCTGTAAAGAAAAAAAAAGTTACCACAAAATTAGTAGCTTAAAACAACAGACATGTATGCGCTCACGGTTGTGGAGGCCAGAAGTCTGAGATCAACCTCACGGGGCCAGTACCAAAGTGCAGGCAAGATGGTGCTCCCTCTGGAGGCTCTGGGGAGAATCTCTTCCTTGCCCCTTCCAGCTTCTCACGCTGCGGCCAGTTTTTGGCTTTTGGCTGCATTGCCCCACTTTTAAGGCCAGCGAATTCCAGCATTCCTCTGCTCTGTCTTCACCTTGCCTTCTCTTCTGTGTGTCCTTGGCAAATCTCCCCCTGCCACCTCCTTATAAAAACACTTGTGACAGCATTTAGGGCCTACCCAGATAATCCAGTACACTCTCCCCATTTCAAGATCCTTAATCAAGTCTATGACAACTTTGTCATATAAGGTGATATTCAGAGATTCCAAGGATGAGGGCGTGGATGCTTTGGAAGGTGTTTATTACCTTACCACAGTAAGATGATAATTCATGCAAAAATGTTTACTCTTAGTCCTCGTCATGGGCTAGAGTGTGGAGATACAGAGATGACTATCCCCTGGGTGTTCATATTCTAATGGAGAAAAGGATAAGGAATCCCACGTTTACAAGGTGCTGCTGAACGCTGAACCAGAGTCGTGAAGAGGGCTCCTTTCCACTGCTACAGTGTGGGCATGACAGCTCCAGCTTTTGACCATGTATGATGGTGAGAAAGGAAGCCCCACGCCAGAAAGCCAGTGCAGGAAGTCAAAGGAGCCTGGTGCACATGGCCCTGGATGCCACCAAACTCTTAGACACTACTGGCTGCCACACCACTTTAACATGGCAGCATAGTATATTTTACTTTTGTGTGTAATTGTTTTTGTGAGGTTGCTAGTCCCTGATGGATGTCACTTCTAATGGACACAAGATGAGATCATTACGGGAAGAAAGAAAGAACAGTAGGAGCCAATTCACAGAGACAGGGGCCACTGTGAGACTGGGGGCTGCACACAGCTGGGCTTGGCTAGTTGGACGGCATGAAGGAGGTGTGGTGGGCGCCGAGAAGAGTCAGGTTGTAAGGACAAGAAACCAGTATCTCCAAATGTTAAATATAAATATAAATATATATATATATATATATATATATATATATGTATGTATATATATACTTTTTTTTTTTTAATTAGGAAAGAGGATATCAGACTTTGAAGGAGGAAAATGAGAAAAAGGAGGAGATGGCAGAAGCTCTGTGTCCTTTGAGGGAAGAGCTCATGTCCCTGGACGTGACAGGCCCTGGGCACCACTGAGGCAGGCTAGGGCAGGTCCTCTGACATGCAGGTTCCATTTTGCCCAGGAGAACATAACAGCCAAAAATCTATTTCCACTATGTGGCTTTGCTGAGGACCAACCCTCCGCTGGCAAAATGGCCCCATGTTGCTCCCTCCTCCAAAGGACAGGAACACTGTGTCCTCACCTGGCAAAAAGGCAAGTGAGCCAAATGCAACCTGAAACCACTTTGATAAAAGCCTTATCCCATTCAAAAGGGAGAACCCCTTATGGCCACCTCCTAAAGACCCCACCTCTTAATATCATCACATTGGCCATAAAGTTGCAACACTTGAATTTGAGAGGGACAATTCAATGACAGCCTCTCTCAGGATGGATCATGCCATGACCGTGCACATCTCTCACCAGGAGGTGATCAAGAGGCTCTGCTGATGGGGATGGTGAACAAAGCTCTGGTGAGTGGGCCAGGTTGCCCACACCCATGCAGGTGTTTCCTGTGGGGTGGGACAGAGCCAGACTAGGATGGGAAGAATGGGCTGTGGCCCAGGGCTTGGTTCTCAAACCCCAGTATTCTGGCAAGAAGCTTCTGGGAATTTGGGAATTGTGATTTGAACTTGGTCTTCCAGATTGTTATGAAGCTGTGTTTGCAAAGGTAGGAGGAGAGAACATATTTTGTTTAAGAGTTAGCTTGATTTACAACTTGGAAACGTGCAGACATATGGTGTGGTGTGGACGGTGGTGCCAGGTGATTTCAGAACACTCTTGAGTGCAACATTCCCTCCACTTCTCTTCCCCCATCCGTCCTTCTTTCTCCACCCACATCTCAAGTCCTTTCCTGGAGCAGCCTGGGCTGCATTAGCAAGAGTCTCTGGATTACCTGGGGCTTCTCTTTTCCCTCCTCCTCCACCCCTGCCCCGCGATGCTGGGGCCCTCAAGCACACCAGGCTTAGCAGGGAGCTGGTCAGTTCTTGGGTTTTTTCCCCCTGTGGTTCTACTGCTGTTCCAGTTTCTAGGAGACTGATCTCTGCCCCTTGGGTTTCGACACATCAGATTCCCTCTTCCAGGGATGTCCTCTTCCCTGTCCTCTGCAGACTCTCCCGCTAAGGTCTGTTTCCTCCTCTGTGTTCCCCTCTGTGCTTTGTACATTCAACCATTACGGGATGAATCCTGTCCCTGAAAAAGATGTGCAAGCCCCACCCCCAGCACCTGTGAATGTGGCCTTTTCTGGAGATAAGGTCTTTGCAGATGATCAATGTAAGATGAGGTCATTCGGGTGAATCCAAATCTGATATAACCAGTATCCTTATAAAAAGGGGCAATTTTGACACAGAGACAGACACACACACATGGGAAACATGATGTGAAGATGCAGGGAGAATGCACCTCCTAGCCAGGGAACTCCTGAGGCCCCCACGGGCTGGAGAGAGGCATGGAACACAGTCTCCCTTGCAGCCCTTCCAAGGACCCAAACCTGCAGGCACCCTGATCTCACACATCTGCTTCCAGAACTATGAGACAAGAAACTTCTGTTATTGAAGCCACCTAATTTGTGCTACTTTTTTACAACTGTCCTAGGACACTAACAGCCCAATCACAGTGATTTAACATTTATTTGATTCCTTATCCCCTCAAGTAAATCATCGGCTTTCTAAGGGCCTGAACCGCACTGCCCCAGAGCCTCCTCTAGTGCCTGTTTCATTAGAGGCTGTCAAAAAAAGTTCCCGCCATAAGAATAATTAGACTTCAAAGTAGAAACCACTGTAGAGAATTTTAACCAGTGTCCTAATTAACTATCACAAAGAAGCTAATTATGAGCAAGTGTTATGCAAATGACTCTGTGGCCCTCTTAATTATTCCATCACCTAGATATGGCCCTCAGGAAATAACTGTTCTCAATTATTGGGTTGAAAATCAATGACAGTGGGGTAGAAAGGCAGTTAGGAAAGGGTCTGTTGCTCAGCAAGTTGGGTAAGGACAGAGAATAAGAACAAATGTTCAGTGGGAAGTATCTGAAGGTTCTTTTTCACGTGCCAGGTTGATTTTTGGTTCTTATCTTTCAGTATCATCATCCACGGAGCCTGAGTACCAAGCAGGAGTGATTTATGAGGGTTGTCAGCAACTGCTATGGGGACCCCTTTACACCCGTGTGTTCCTAGCTAGGATCACACACCCTTGGTTTTATGGCATGTGTCCCCTGCTGCAAGTGACACAAGGACCCTTGGTGTCTTAGAGAAATCTAGCTCCTAGAGCTCCGAGTCCAAGCTCCCCAGCATGACCCAAGACCCGCTTAGCTGCTGTGACAGGACACAGCTCTGAAATGTTGGGATCTCAACTTAGACCTGGCTAGCACCCCACTGATGTGATTAGGGAACAGTGAGCAGAAAGCTTTCAGTCTTTCCAGATTGTGATCTGGGGACTTGTTCCTCAGCTCCAAGTCTCAGTAGTGAACATATTTCCCCAGTAATCACTCGCTATTTTTCCCAAGTACAGTAGACAGCATATTGCATCATTTGAAAACACACTAAGCCAAGAGGACTGATTTATTTTGTAATTAAATAAACTGCATTTGAGCTGGACACATTGGCAGCACCCATAATTCTAACTACTTGGAATACTAAAGTGGAAGGTTGGCTTGAGCCCAGGACTTCCAGCTTGGGCAACTAAGTGACCCCCTCTCTTTAAAAGAAAGAAAGAAAAAAAAAAAAAAAAGCATAAATAAACTGCTTTTAAATTTAAGTCAATGTTTCTTTGTTTGTTTCTTTGTTTGTTTCTTTGTTTCTTTTTTGAGACAGAGCGTCAAGCTGTCACCCTGAGTAGAGTGCTGTGGCATCACAGCTCACAGTAACCTCCAACTCCTGGGCTCAAGCGATTCTCTTGCCTCTGCCGACCAAGTAGCTGCTGGGACTACAGGCACCCACCACAACTCCTGGCTATTTTTTGGTTGCAGCCGTCATTGTTGTTTGCTGAGCCTGGGCTGGATACGAACCCGCCAGCTCAGATGTATGTGGCTGGCACCTTAGCTGCTTGAGGCACAGGACCGAGCCTTAAGTCTTTTTCTAATCTAAGTTTCAGTTTCAATTCTGAATTATTACTCAAGAGTGATCAATGCTATGAAAAAGTGAGCTAAAATTGTCATTATCAAATATATATGTCAAGATGAAGGAAAAGACAAAAATAATATTAATAATGATTACCTCTGGGCAGTAAGGAACATGGGGGATTTTAATTTTTATATTTTTAATTTTCTAATTTTGAGAATGAACAATTTATTTTTTATATAACCAGAAAAATGTTACTTTTTAAGAGAGTTGATATCCTCCTTACAGATGACACGGGTAGGAGCTGGGCGTGCCGCAGACCAGCAACACAGGAATTCGTCCTCATTCTGAAACTGGAGCTGGCGGTAAAGCTGTTCTTGCATCTCACTTCCTGCCCCATGGCCTCCAGCCCCCACCTGAAAACTTACCTCTGTGAGGTTCTCTAGCTTTCCTTTATTAAAGACCAAAACGAAGACCAGAGGTCTATCTTCAATCCACCCTTGAGAGAAACACTCCAGGAACTCTTTAATTTCCCCTCCCAGACAGAAAGCTCCTCCTTAGATTTAAGCTAACCTGTCCCTTCAGCTGTAGGTTACAGCTGTAGGTTACCTATTCTAATTGCAAAACTAAACTGCCTGTGGAGATTTTACCAAAGACCACTGCCCAGCCCCACCCGGATGCTGACCTAATCAGTTGGGCTGGACCGACTACAGCTGGAGTTCAGTAAAACCTCACTAGAGATGATTCTGATATGCAGCCCGAGCTGAGAACTGCTGCTTCTGAGTTTTAAAGCACTTGTCCACTATTTCGGCTGATCCTTAGAATCACCATAGGCAAGGGAAGTATGCCCTATTTTCCCAGGCAAGTCTTTTTATAGCATTACTTTAGAAACCTTAAATCTCAGTCTACTTCTGGAGTTTTTCCAATTTTACTTCTGTTCTTGAAGTCTACAATTGATATGCCTTCCAGCTTTAAAACGCTCCAGTTATCTGCATGTGAGCTCTTGGCCTTAGAGAGCTTGGTCTATCTCTCTGTGATTCCCTAAGCACTTGAAACATTTTGGTCTCAAAACG
This sequence comes from Loris lydekkerianus, assembly GCA_963574355.1. Lineage (NCBI taxonomy): Eukaryota > Metazoa > Chordata > Mammalia > Primates > Lorisidae > Loris > Loris lydekkerianus. The sequence goes on from CAUYPK010045072.1 coordinate 56,193, forward strand.
TCTGCTAGTCAAAGACACCAGGAAGCCTTTTCTGCTTCTCACCAGCTGGCATTATCCTACTCTTTCCCTCTAAGACGGGGTCAAAAGTTGCAAATGCCTTTAGGGCCAGCAGGCACAGTGAAAGTGTCAGTCTGGTGGTTTAATCCCCTGGGCCCCGGCTTTGACCTATGCATGGCCTTGAGCAAATTACTCTTTCTGAGCTTCAGCTCTCTCTGTAGTAACATTGGAACCATATTTTTAATAGTTTACAAGTAGGTCCTACAAAGTTTATTTCTTCATTTGTTTGATCTTCACAACACTATAACTAAGGGCAATTTTTACACCTTATTTTACATATTAGGCAAATCTGACTTAAAGAAGTTTAAGGAAGCTGAAATTCAAAAATCACACAAGTAAAAACTAAAAACTAGCAGAACTTGATTTTGAAGACAGTTTTTTTAGTTCCAAACCCTTATTTATTCCACTTTCAATTTATCAATTTATCCCACTATCAATTCCCTAAAAATGTCAGTAATGTTACCCGCCTGGCAGGGATGCTGTGGTCTAGGATTAGTTCCAGAGCCCTCGCCTGTCCCTTGCCACATTCTTCCCCCTCGCTCCCAATACTCTGTAAGTTCACAATGTCTGGGCTTCCTCTAATTAAAGCAGAATCTCTGGAGGTGAGATCCAGGTTGCCACACTTTGCCTTGTGTAAAGATTCCTAGATGAATCTAAGGTTCAGGGAGATGTGAGAGCAACTGTTAGAAAACAGATCACGCACTAAGTGTCTTCGGACCCCCAGACACACGGGGCCTGGCACACAAAGGGGGTGTTGTGGCTTCATCTGTAAAAGCAGCGCTCTGAAATTGGAATGACCAGGTTTACATCTGTCTCTGCCACTTATCAGAGAAGGGGTAGAGACAGACATCTCTTAGATTCCTCATTTATTAAAAAACAAAAACAAAAAATATGCTGTGCTCCACTGTCTGCAGGACCCTGGCATGGGAATGTGTTCATTCCCTTGAGTGCCCAGGCAGTATGCAAAGGTAAGGCAGCGTGACAGTATTATAGGTGCCTAATAAATATTTATCGATTTCCGCAAGATCTTTCCTACCCATCTTTTCTTCACCCTTAAATATGAAGCCAGGGGAAATAAATAAGAAATATAATTGCACCTCACACTTCAGGACTCCCTAGGTGTCTCGCATTAATAGGCCTCTTCAGCTTTCCTCTAAGTGCTAATAATTCCTGGGCGTTTTGATGGTAGCACTTTCTCCCAAAGATGAATTGACCCCAGCTAAGAGCCAAGCTCCTTCCCAAATCTCATTACAATCAGCCTTGATGGCAGACAGGCTTCAGAATGTAACAAAATTAGAGCTTTTAAATCATTATCTCGACTCTGGGAGCATCAAGTTAACAGATGAGAATGTGGATGATGGAGAAAAAGCCTCGCACCACATTCCTGGCCAGAATACTTGGGAAGGAAAACTGATTCCATCCAACCAGAAGCACAGCCCCCAGCTCAGCCTGGGAGTGTGCTCAGTATACCCCTGCAGAGCCTGACTGGTGCACACCTCTGTAGAACAGTCCTCCTGAGACCCCACTCCTCCCAGCTCACTTTGCTGCTTATGGTAACCATAAGAGAAAATTTTAAAAGTCAGTGTCTTTCAGGAACAGTCTGGGTGAGCCAGAGCTATTTAGTGGGCAGCGTTTTCTGATGCATCGCCACTTTACCCTCTTGCTGTTTTCCTGAGCTTCTGAACAGGTGCCTTGTCTGCTCATTCCTTCAACAGCATCAGTGCACACCTGCAAGAGGTGAGGTCCCGGGAGGCACTGCAGAGCATCCAGAGATGAAAGTCCCGTCACAATGCCACTTCCTGCTTGTCTCCCAGATGGGTCCTGTGTTTTCTGTCTCCCAGCCCCACCCTTGGGGTGGGTCTATTTCTTCTCTGCATATCACCACAGTCTCCAACTGACAATTTTCCAGTGTCTTCGCTAACTGGGTTTCATTCTTCAAAATGGAGCTTTCCTCCAAAGGCACGGGCCCCTGCCCCCATATCATGTAGATTAAAACCCAGGTCTGACAGCACGCAGAGATCTCTCTCTGCCTTCCTTCCCCGCTGGCCCTCAGCACCCTAGCCCTGTGTCTTTGTTTCCTGGTTTCTCCTTAGCCTCTCTCTGGAAGGTGTTTTCCCCTGAGCCTTGTATGGCTGGTTCCACAACTGTTCTTTTCATTCACATTTGAGCTCATGTGGAACTTTTCTGAAAAAAGCTTTCCTGGATGACTCAGTCCATAAAAACTTGTTTTAATTATCTGTAAAACATTTAATGTTACCTGATATATTTGTTTATTTGCTTATTATTTTTTCTCTCTCTGCCCCAGACTAGACTATAAAACCTCATGAGACCAGGGACATGTTTATCTCATTCACCAATACATCCCTAAAGTAGGATGGTGCTTGGCATATAACAGGTGCTAAATAGATATTTGGATGGATGGATAGATGGATGGACAGATGGGTCAACAGTGTTCTCTACAAGCCCTCCTCAACTCTCCAGCTGCGTATGTTATTTATCACAGCCACTGTATGCTTTCTCTTGTCACTCACCTCACTTGCCTCCTACATTGTAGCCTTTATCAGATTAATACGTTATAGCACACTCACAGCTGTGAGCATAGTGGACATCATTAAACACATTTCTTCAAAGTGAACATGAATTTGCCCTCTAGGGGTTTGCATTCTAGAAAGGAATGTAGGGCATGTTCAGAAAGACCTAAACCCTCTGTGTGAGCTGTGGGAAAGAGCTACATTGGTCCTGCAGGCTGGGGCTACAGAGGCTGCCAGCTCCCTTCCATCCTGAGGTGACAGGCATCTATGGATTGATGTCCAGATCAACCCTGAGCTTGGAACCCCTTACAACCCCCTCTGGGAGATGTTTATGTGGACTGGGATGAACTCAGGACACAGCATTACAGTGTCTAGAACAAGCAACACTATCGCCTACCCAACACCAGTTCCTCCTTTCCCCATGGCTAACAACACTTCAATTTTGTTTGTGGCAGCTAAGTGGCCACTCCCAGGTCACAGCCAATCGTCATTCTTTGTTTCCCAGCCCTTCTTGGCAGTTCTGGAGGCTGTGTGACCTGGCTCTGGTCTATCCAACTTAAGGGCTGTTTTTTGGAGGAGAGAATTCTGAGAAAGCTTCCACTTTCCTGATAAAAGGAAACAGTTTTATCCTTTCCCCTTATATTTGTCTTGAATGCAGTCAAGATGGGAAGCTACAGCCAGTGTCTTGCACTTACTAAGTGACAGTCTGAAAGAAGGGGCAAGAGAATCACAGAGCACTGACCCTGTCCTTCCGACACCTGAGCCAGTGCTACAAACCATCTGCCCCAGACCATGTTTTGAGAGAGAAATAAACTTGCATTTGTTCAGGCCACTTGTTCTGTCTGTTCTTTACAAGTAATCTCACCCTCAAGGAGGTGGAACTATGAAGACATGTCCAGTCCAGGCCTGGAGCTGGTCCAAGAGGTCTCAGAGTTCTCCCTAGGGTTGGAAAGTTCCAGACAGGAGAAATGAACCCTAGAACTGGAATCTTTTCCTTCCTCGGTACAGATGGTTTGCTCCCAGGACAGACTCATGAGTCCATAGGCATCGGTAGACACCTAAGCTCCTGGCTACTTCATGCTCTGATTAATTCAGTAAAAGTAGTCTCCAGGTTGGCGACATTGCCCTTCCAGTTCACAGCCACCTCTGTCGGTAAAGCTTCTCATGTCACCAGGCTTCCCAACCAACTGGAGTCCCTCCTCCTCTGTGCTTCCGTAATTCTTTATATAGCCTCCACTCAAGGCTGGCTTCACGGACATCCAGCCTCTGCAGTCCCGTGGGGCCCTGTCCTTATAAGGCCTCCCCTCCTTTTATACACTACTATCCCCACCGTGAAATTCTTAGATTTTAATACAGGGCCCCATATTTTTATTTTGCTCTGTGCCCCACAAATTATATAGCCATTTACCTTGCGTGCATTTATGGACTTTGAGCCACATCTTAGCCTCTCTGCATGTCATTTCTTCATCTGTAAAGGGAGAATAATGGCCGCTTTGCCAGGTTGTTGGGAGGACTCAGTGGTCCCTGCTGTGCCTGGCCCAAGGAGTGCTCAGTAGCTACTTCTCCTTCCCTCTCCCCCTGAGCATATGTGTCCCTGACTGGCTCATCCTGCAGGTAGGTTGGGCACATGTCCTCCTCCGCGGCTGAAGGACACAGAGGAAGCACCGGCTAAGTTCTTTAAGGACCACGATCATCTTTATTCCTCTGACAGTGCCTGGAATGGTCCCTTGTCCTTAGAAGGCACCAAGTAACAGTCTGCTAAATGAACGAATACTACTCTGAAAATCTCTAGGATTCAGAAGTCCCCTTCTGCTTGAAGTTGCATTTAGGAACAGCTGATTTAAACTACAATAGAATAAGGAAGGCATGTCAACAGTTTGTAGAACTCAAAAGCTGCTTGCCCAGCTTGTCTAGTGAAAATAGTTGGAATCTCCTCTCAGTCCAGGCTGGGCTTCCGTGTGGAATTAGATGAGAGCCAGGACATTCCATAATAAGGAATTGAATGCAACCAGGACCAAAACTCTTTCGGGGCCCTGAGGTGAAGTCCATGAGAGCAATAAAGGTCTTTTTCAATAAGTCATTTTCAACAGCATGCTTGTGTTCCTGAGGATTGAACTCCCATCCCCTTGCAACGCCTGATGGTGGAGGGAAGACCTGCTTACCACGCAGAGAAGGTGGTATCTGGACCCAAGCTGGATCCTGGTTTAAAAGGAATCAGCTAGTGAAAATGAGTGCTAGCAACAGAATAGTTAGAAGGGAGGAGAGTTTTGTACAGAAATAACTCCACTATGTTGAGGGGAGGGTTGTTTTTGTTTTTGTTTTGCATTTAGAAAAACTGCACTTTAAAAAAGCCATACATTTTAAAGTGTCAAAGCATTTTAGTAAGTCATAGCTTACACAGCTAACCTCATCGAGGTTTGTGTAGGGATACCAGGTGACTACTAATGTCCTGCCTCGTCACCACAGCCCTGATCTTACCCACTTTGCAATGGAGTAAACTGATGTTTCAGAGGCTTGGTCCTGTGCTCAGAACACAGAGCTGGAGAGACCCAGCCGACTGACCGTTAAAACAGCCTGCGTGTAAAGTGAATTCAATTCAAGCTAGGTGAATTTTAACATACGCATGACCCAGTAACTGCCACTCAGATCTAGAAAAAGAACACCATTGCATCCCAGATTTTGGTTGATGATGGTTCCCTCATGCCATTTCCCATCACCCGCAGCCCAGCCCCAGAGCTAACCCCTGTCCTGACGTCCATCGCCATCAACTAGTTTGAGGAAAACGGTCTGGTTTGTTTCCCCTTCTGCATTTTTTCCCCTCAGAGAGCACTAGAGCCATTTCTCTCTCAGACATCCTAATAGATCTCATTCTGGTTTGGGGCAGCAATTACGTTGTATTTTCATAGGCTTTGGGGTTCAAGGACAAGAACCACACCCCACAAGCCTTCCGTCCCGGGGCTGGGCTGCAGGCCTGCCCCTAATATTGGCAAGACCCCAGGTAAGGGTCACATGAAGACTCACAGGCCATTTTCTAAATGCTTCAAAGTCACACACTAAAGTGATAGACTGCTAAATAAAACACAGTTCTCTCTTCCCATCTTGATAAATGAACACCTTCCTAACACGAGATGGCCAGGTTTGAATTAGAGTGCTCAGACCCCTCGGAGTTCTGGAACTCCTCTCTTGTGGACAGAGTCACGGTGGCTCCATGTGGCAGCTATCCCCTTTTCTTCCCATTTCTGGCCCCCTCCCACACCTGATGTATGAGACCACCCAGCCTGTACATCTAAGTTTTGTTTATAGTCTCCAAAAAAGGAAGCCTGGTACCCTAGAGGCATGCACGCTGGTGGCATGGTCCACACTCAGGGGACCCTCGGGGATAAGCTTCTGGTACCCAGAGAGGGGTCTGGAGAGAGAAGTATGAGCTTCAGGGAAAGGCATTCACGTGGGGCTACACATTGCTCACCCCACGCTGAGGCATAGGCCAAGAGGCAGGGCAGGTGGGACCTACAGAGATTGAGGTGCCCTTTCCCCTGGTCTAAGGGTGGTTCTGCAGCATTGAGGTCATTTATCTCAATCAAGTGACAATTTACTTCATTATTAAATTCCCTCTGAAGACTTGGGGTTGGTGATGGCCCTCTTCACTGGTGCTTGTCATGTGCCAGGCCATGCGCCATGGAGATGAACTGGACCTGGCTTGCAGCTCCCAGGGTCTCACGTCTAGTGGGACAGCCTGGCTGGAAATAGATTTTGGAGGTCTGAGGAAGGGCTTTTGGAAGGAGAGGACGTCTGAGTGTTCCTGGGGGGTGGGTGGTGGGTGGAAGAGTACTAACCAAAGAAGTAGGGAAGGGTATTTGAGGGCTAATCTCGGCAGTGAGCTCAGAGCTCCCCAGCAGTGAGAGGGGATGAGGGGAAGGGTGGTGGCAACAGGAGAGACTGGTGTAATCTCCAACAGAGATGGGGATCTTAACCTCCAGCAACAGGGGAGGCATTGAAGGCGTGGGACACCCAAACCGAATCCACATTTGTAGTCATAGGAGTCTGGAACTGATATGGAGGAAGTGAGATTAAATAAAGGATAAACCAGGCAGCAGTTAATGCAGGCCTGCTTATACATCCATCCAGTAAATACCAGCTGAGCCTCTTCAGTACGCCAGGCCTCCTCCTACACTGCGGAAACTGCAGTGGCCAATGCAGAACAAGTCCTTCCTTTTAAGGAGTTCACATTCTAATGAGAAAGCAGAGACGCTGTAGACACATAAAGTGATTAACACATCAGATTATTTCAGATAGCATTGAGGGCTGTGGGTAATAGATAAAAGGCTATAGATGTTGGAGGGACATGGGGAAAGAAGACAGAGCAGCTGATTTGTTCTTATGCCTCTTTCCCCAGCATATGTTTCTTTCTTCAGGGCCTGCTATGAGCTGCGGCTTCATAATGGAGAGAAAAAAACCCAACACTGGCCCTGCGTTCACAGTCTTTCTCACAGGAGGATCAGACACCGTTCAAGTATCCCACCACTACGCTGCATATGCCAAAGATAAGAAGCTTTGAGAGCATATAGCCGACCTAGACTGGCGGAGGAGGTTGCCTTTGGGACGGACGGTGAGAGCATATTTGGAGGCCCGTGGGGGAGGGGTGAAACATACCACAATATGTTTATTGTGGTAAAACATGTCTAACACAAAATTTGCCATTTCAGCCACACTTAAGTGTGTGATTCAGAAGCATCAATTGCATTCACAATGTCGTACGACCATCATCACTATTTCCAGAACTTTATTTATGTCACCCTAGAACAGTGTTTTTCAACCTTTTTTTTTTTTTTAATCTCATGGCACACTTGAACCTATAGTTAAACTTCCATGGAACACTTAAATTATGTTGATTTAAAAAAAAAAAAAGAGTAAAAAGAATATTTACTATGCTTTGAACTTCTTTTGAAAATAATTTAGTTAATAATCTTCTTTTTTTCTTTTCTTTTCTTTTTTTTTTTTTTTTTTACAACATAGTCTTTTTTATTTATTTATTTATTTTTATTTTTTCTTTTTTGCAGTTTTTGGCTGGGGCCAGGTTTGAACCTGCCACGTCCAGTATTTGGGGCCAGCACCCTACTCCTTGAGCCACAGGCACCGTCCAGTTAATAATCTTTAAATGTTTTCAGGGCACACCAGTTGAGAATCACTGCCCTAGACACTACAGTCATTTATGAAGTAACTCCCTATTTCCCCTTCCTTACCCTCCTCTCTGCACCCCCAACCTCTAATCTCCTTTTTGTCTCTATAGATTTGTCTATTTGAGACAGTTTGCACAAATGGAATCATACCATATTGGTCCTTTTGTGTCTGGCTTATTTCATTTAGCATAGTGTTTTCAAGGTTGATTCCTATAGGATGTGTCAGAATTTCATTCCTTTTTATAGCTGAATTATGTCCTATTGTATGTAATGCCACATTCTGTTTATTGATGTACCTGTTGTTGGACCCTCAGGTGGTCTCTACCTTTTGGCTATTGCTGTAATAAACAGGATATGAAAATAACTGTTGGAGTTTAAAATTTTCAATTCTTTTGTGCATATACCCAGAAATGTAATCCTAGATTATTTAGTAATTCTATGTTAAGTTTTTTTTTTTGTTTGTTTCTTTTTGCAGTTTTTTGGCCGGAGCTGGGTTTGAACCTGCCACCTCTGGTATATGGGGCCGGTGTCCTACTCCTTTGAGCCACAGGCGCTGCCCATCTATGTTAAGTTTTTCAGAGCAAACTTGATAGTGTATTTTTATAGTAGCTGCACCATTTTACATTCCTACCAGCAATACACAAGGCTTCCAATTTCTCCATATCCTCAGCACACTTGCTATTTTCTGTTGACTTTACCTTTATCCTAAGAGCATCAGGTCTAAATCCTCTCAGAATGTACTGTGATCACCCAAGTCTAGCAGGCAATTGCAGAAATCCTCATTTCCTGGTGGGATTTTGATACATGTGCCTTTCTGCTAGTTGAAAGAATTTGAGGGGATCCTGTTCACACCCCTATTGCTCTGGAAAACAGGGCTGGAGGCAGCTGAAAACTGGGAAGAATTTGGGGCCTCTGCCAGGAGGTACCCATTATAGTGGGCATCTTCCAGGGATCCTTTTCATTGCCATTATAGCTGCGCTTCCCATAGCAGGCTCTCAATAAATAAATATAAACTTCTAGCAGGTGCTCAATAAATAAATATTGGAATAAACAAGCTGCTCCGTCTTTTCCCTCATTTCTCCTACATCATCCATAATCCAGGTGTTCTCTGACATGGGCATAACTTAAGGTCAGACTTTCCAGGCTCCCATAAAGTGAATGGCTCTCTTCTAAGGCCCTCAGACTACGGTTTACCTAGACTCAGGATCCCTCCCCCCCCCCTCGCCCCCAGGTCTTTTCTTAAAGTAAACCATCACTTGCCATGATAGTTATTCTATGTGGTGCTTACAGCTTTACAAGACATTGCAAAAAAATAATAATAATAACAGGCAGGTTGCTTGGAGTTCTGTTTAGAACAAGGCAGGGCTAAGTGAACAAATAAAGGATCAGAAAGAGGTGATTTATCCAAGTTGTGATTCACAGATTACAGAGCATGGCCAGATACTTTCTCACTGGCTCTCACAATAAGCCATTGAAGTTGGCAGAGTCGGTGCTGCTATCCATCCTGAATTTTCAGGAGGGAACAGACTTAGAAAGGGGAGGTGACCTGCTGAAGGTCAGAGCTGGGAAGTGACAGGGACAGGTCTGATTCCAGGCTCAGAGCCATTGTTTCTTTCTAGCTTGGGCAGGACTCACCCCAGCCTTACTGCCTCCAACCTGCTCAGGGCCTCAGGAAGAGCTCAGCCAGGCTTTCGACAATCAATCAAGAGTTTTCCTGAGCCGTCTGCACAGACTTTTGGCTAGTCTTCTCAGAAGCTGTTCTTGCAAAATGCTCTTATTTTTTCCTCAACCAATGCTGAGGTTAAAGAGAGAAGAAGAGAGAGAAAGAGATATTGAGAGAGAGAAAGAGAGAGAGAGAGCCCTTCCATTCTGTACCAGCCAGCTTGGCAAAGCCTACTTCATTCCTGAAACAGTCTCCTGGTCTCATTAATTTGGGTTGTAGCAGTCATTACATCCTAAATAATTAATCCCCAAATGCCAATTTCTTACTAGAATTATCCTGGACTCCACAACTGGTTTTCTCGCAGCGAGGCTGAAGCAATTATCCCCAGCTTTTGTAACTAAGCATGCTGTGCTTGTCACTTTACAATGTTTTGGTTGTCATTGAGTTATCAACATTTATCTCTATCAGGGGAAAAAACGCTGTCCAATTGTGAAGCCCCAGCAATCACAGAGACCTGTTTACTGACATTGGTGGGTTCCCTAGGGCTTTTTCTGCTTGTTTGGAGAACAGGGAGATAATCCCCTGGGCCTCAAATTTCACTGAAAATCAGAAGTTAGCATGTTCTGAGACTGTGGAATAGAAAACCAACAGGAAGATGCAGCAGACAGGTCTCAGGTTATAGGGCAGTTCTCCCCAGGAGCTCAGGGCCCCAGCTGGTCAGCAGCATCCGCTTCCCATGGGCTCCCAGCTCAGTGTCTGCCAGGTGTGAAGCTCCCTTCCAAAGCTGGGCCGTCCAGAGTCAGCCCTGGGCTTCCGGGGTGGTCTATGGGATTCCTTTTCCCTTTCAGCAAGTGGTGAAGCAAGGCTGCTCTGAGTGGGAGACTCCAGGAATGGACTCCAAGAATGGCCATAGCTCAACCAGGCCCGCGCCAGAAGAGGCTGAATTACATTCCTGTGCCTTCATCCAAACTCAGGACTTCTGGAGGTGACACGGGAGGAACTCGGGGCTACGCCCCTGAGTTCTGGCTTCATCACTCACTGCCCTGGCCACTTGCTTCCCCTCTCTGTGTCTCAGACCCTTCATTTGTATCGTAATAGCTGTACTTCACAGAGTTATTTTGAGGATTAAATGAGTTAATATTTGTAATTATTAATAAAATGTTGTGTGTGTGGCACATAGTAAATGTTCTAAGTGTGTGATTAAAAGTAAATAAGCAGGAATTTTCCTTTAAAGGACCCTTTTAATGTCCCTTTGTCCTCTTTAAGTTTGAGAGCCCACAGAATGGAACAGAAATGCAGGAAGAGAAAAATTGAGCCCCCATCCCCTAAACCACAAAGCTCCCTGATTTATTTGAATGACCACAAACAAATCTGAACCCATATTCTTTTAAAAGTCAACGTTCGGTACCATCATGATGATGGCTCTTTTCTAGGCTCTCAGTAAATGGACCTTAACGTATTTCTCAGCAGTACACAGAGAACTAGCCTTTGGATGATCAATCTCCAACCAGTTAAGTTTAGAGCAGCTACGATCCAGTGTATGGAAGCCAAAACCTGCTACATTTTTCTTTCCCCTTTCACTGTATCACCATCCTGACCCAAGGACTAAGTGTGCCCTGCTCGCATCTAGTAAATGATAATAACAACAACAAGTCAGCAATAATAGCTAACATCCCTGTAGTAGTCCTTCTACGCCAAGCACTTTATTATATTAACTCATTTAGTTCTCAATCCAACCTTAGGCGGTAGGTACCATTATTATTATTATTATTCCCATTTTACAGATGGGAAACCTGAGGCACCGGAAAAACTAAACTTCAAGTCCAACTTCACATGGCTGATAACCCTGGAGGCAGTAGCTAGACCCAGGTTATGTGGTTCTAGAGTCTAGGGCAGCGTTTTTCAAACTTTTTTTATCTCACAGCACACTGGAACCCATAGTTAAACTTCCTTGGCACACTTAAATTATGTTGATCAAAAAAAAAAAAAAAAAAAAAAGAGTAAAAAAAGAATATACTTACTGTGCTTTGAACTGCTTTCAAAAATAATTCAATGAATGATCTTTAAAAATTTTTGTAGCACACCTAAGATCCTTTCACAGCACCACAGGTTGAAAATCACTGCTCTGGTGCTTTCTCAGCATCATGCTACACTTTCTTGTATCATTAGCCCCATCCTTGAGCCCAGACCCGACACTCTGCTCAGGTAGGAGATCCGGGGGGTTGGGACCACATCTCACTGCTGGTCCAGCCCTCGCCTTGTACCTGACCGCCTTCCTGGTGCCACATTTCTACCTCACAGCCCACTTTCTCTTTCCCTGTTCTTACTTCTGTATTGATAAGGTGCTCAGTTTTCCCCCTTCCTTGCCCTGTTCTTGCAGTCCCGAGCCACTTTTTAAATAGACCTACATTTACTAAGCACCTACATGTGCCAGGGTTATTACATTAACCCTTCATAACTTTCACATTGTATGTCTTGTTACAGATGAGGAAAATGATGCTCAAGATAATTAGTTTACGAAGGATCACATAGTTATGAATAGTAGAACTAACTTTGAAGCCACATCTGAGTCCCAAGTCCATAATCTTTCCAACACTCTGAGAACTGTTTAAATGTATCCATGGATTTTTGCTTTTCCACCACATTTCTGTCACCCACTAGAAATGGGGTAAGCAGTAAAAATAGCCTACTTGCATTCTCCATTCTATTCACCTTATCACTCTACCATTTGGTATAAATTGCCTCAAACCTTTTTTGAAAAGCAGCAGCCTATAAATAAGTTCAATTGCAAAGCCCATCTTTATACACCAACGTCACCTTGGGAGAGGTAAAGAGCAAGTGTCACCTTCTTATCCGACAGGTGAAGAAGCCAAGGTTAAGCGGCCTGCTCAGACCTGCAGGGAAGCCAGTCAGAACTGCATGGGAAAGCTCGGCCTCCGTTCCCAGTAAGCCTCCTCCGCCAAGTGTTTTCAAGGAGTGGGTGGTGAGCGCCTGGGAGCCTATCTTTCTCTTTCTAATTTCGCTTTGATTCTTGGAGAGCGTGTGTTTTTGGCACTTGCTTCAGTAAGCACACAGAGAAAGGGTCCAACTGGCATTTATTTAATTACCATAAACAGATGTATTACTTTGGCTACAATGAGGCAGCTTCTCCGTATGCTGATGGGCCCTCCCGCTTACACAGAGGCCCTGGCAGGGCCTGGGGGTGGGGGAGGACAGTCTGGTTCCTGCAGGCCCACACCTGCCCTGCTGCCCCCATGCCACCACCCTGGGGACCACAGTGACAAGCGGGCATCGTGGAGGCCCACAGATGGTAGTCAGGGCAGACTGCTTGTGCCTGGGGCCTTTTTCTCAGGTTTCCCTTTAATTCCTTCCACGCTAGTCTCTCCTTTGAGCCTTCTGCAGCCCTCAGTGACTCTTCCCAGATGTCGGGGCTGCCTGTGAGGGGACTCCTGAGATTCCTTTGTGGTTTCTCCCCTCTGGCTCCCTTCTGAGCATTCTCCTGTTCTCCTCCTTGCTCCCCGAGGTGGGTATGAACGCGGTGCCTCCTTTCTCCAGCCTTGGCCACGGAAACACAGCTTGCAGGCTCATTCCACTTTCCAGCCCTGAGCTCACCTTTCCCCTCCCTGACTCTTTCACTCGGTTCTTCTCACAGCAGTTTTTGGGGAAAAAATATTTGTGATGTGTAAGGGGAAGGTTCTTCTAGAATCGAAGGTAGAAGCTGAGTTAAATTAGGTAGAAAATGGTCATTAAATTTCATTCCTCTTTGATTTTAGAAAAAATAAGTTTAGTGATAGAGCATGGCTGCTAATGAGAAAGGAAATTTCAAAGGCCTGTGGATCTCACAGAGAACAGGTATTCCAAGGTAAGAGCCACATTTTCTTAAAGGCCAGTTTTGCTTTGAATAAAAAAATTTCTTTCTTTTCTTCTTTTTTTTATATATAAAAAAAGAGCCAGTTTTATGGCATCCCAGTGCTTATAGAGTATTTACATTTCCAGTGTGATCAACTAGCTTCCATTGTTAGAGAATGACAAGACATCTTATGTCCCAGATTTGAGGGTCAGTCCTAGTTCTAGACATTTTGTCCGCCTATCAAATCTGGGACTCAATTAAAAAGATGGTTATGGAGCCCAGACTTCCTTTTCAATAGGATAATTTTGAGTTAGGCATTTAAGTGTAGTTGTGGACAAGCCTTCCCTGAAATATTGTAGGCAAATCCTAATTTTTGAAGATCTACCTGAAATATGGTATGCGAATCATAATTTTTACACAGCCTGAATTTGGAGAGCTAAGGGATTTGTGGAAACTTCTAGACAACCAATTCTATGATCTAGAGGGACAGACAGATTAGCACCGAGGTTAAAAGCATGAACTAAACTCCACTGCTCACTGGATGCATCCTTGGACAAGTCACTTAGTCTTCCAGCACCTCAGCTTCCTCTTGCGTCAACTGGGGATAGACTAATGGCATTACCCGGAAGATTTTGAAAAAGGCAATCCAGATAAATCACTTAGCATATGCTTGGCACTTAGTAAGTGCTCAATAAATTGTAGGTAACAAAAACTATACATATACGTAATCTTAATACGGGTTCCCCCAAAGCAGAGCCTGAGGTTAGGACTGGGCTGCAGCAGTTTATTTAGGAGATTCCAGCAAGCCGGGGGCAGGGGAGAAGTCACCACTGCAGGCCAACAGGGCCCCATTCCCTGGAGAGCATAGAGAAGCTCAGAGAATGCTCCCAGGATGGTCCACAAAAAGCTAGAGTGTATATGTGTGTGTGTCTATACACACAAGTGAACAAGACAGGGTCCCAGCTCAATATTTTAAAATGAAATATAATATACTCAATATTAGTGTTCTAAGGCCAGGCAAGTCAGCTCAGTTGTTGTGAATAGTGAGGACATATCAAGAAGTGCTTTAAAGCACAGAATTTCAATTGAAAGGAAAAGGCTTTGCCACAAAGAGTGAGTGACATTGAGCAAGCTCTTTAACCCCTTTCTGTTTGATATTCTGTATAATAGATAATAATGATAGTAATAGACTACTTCCCAGTGACAATTAATGCAGAAGCATTTAACATCATTCCCAGGCATAGCACTCTGTGGCTGTCATTATCAAGATTGTTTTTATTTATCAAGATTATTGTGTGCATAACTCAGAGAGTAGAAAACGACTGTCTGCTGTCTGAGGGCTTCAGGATGTGTACCTGGCTTGACTTAGGAGAAGCCACCATACACCTCTAATTTAAACAACAGGAACCGGGTTTCTGAGTGGCTACTTGCCTTCAACTTCTTGGCACATCTTGGTAAAATTGTAGGAATTAGATCTGAGGGGTCAGAAATTCTGGTTACAAGGCTGGCAGGTAGCTAGGCTTGAGGGTCAGTGTCTTGTAAAATCTGTTATTGGTCTGGATTTGGCTCCATCTCTGTGGGGCCTTCCTAATACAAGCTAACCCTGTCTTCTCTCTCCAAACAAGGGCTGCAATGGCCCTTCTCTTCCACAGAGGATCCTCTCCTGTTTCGTCCTGAGGGAGCCAGACCCCAACCCTTCCTTCCTTAGACTACAGTTCTGTATCCTAGAGCTCCCTCCTTATTGTGGATTTGTGATTAAAAATATATTAGAGGACCAAGAAATTATTAAGAGATTCAGCATTCTTGCAAGTAAAACTAACATAGGCAGTTAGACCTCAGTTCTGTTACCCTCAAAGACCCGGTTTCTCTGCTAAAAACATTAGGCTAAATTCTGATCTGTTTTCTGATGGTGCCTTCACCCTGGGCCCATGGTCAAGATGAAAATGCAGGCTTTAGTGGTAGGACCTGATCTAACCTGCTATATGAAAATCTAGGGTTATGACTGTGAGGGTTTGGTGACTTCACTGGGATCCTCATCCCTATCCCTCACTATATATTTGTGTCAGCACTAGAGATACAAGGGACATTTGCTTACAAGGGACATTTTGCTTTTTTATTTCCTCAATGTTATCCAGCTAGTTTATACTTTGGCAAGGCCTTGAGAACAAAGATCCCTCTGAGATGAGATCCAGAGCTGCAGTGTCCTTACACAAGTGTCCCCGGCAGTGTGGTGGCACAGACAGAGAAGCAGGCTGAGTGCAGAGTGGCACAGCAGACCCAGCCCTGAGGAGCCTCCCCAGCTAGAACCTAGGGGCATCACTACATTTCTCTGAGCCCCATTTGTTAGATCAGGACCTTGACTGAGAATGTCATTCTGGTTTTCTCAGCTTCAACACACTATGCTTCAAAGTCTTGGTCCTCAACAGATAGGTCCTTTTACTGCTATCCCTTCCAGCTTGCCTACAGCATCCAGTTTGAGTAGGAGTTTGGTCACCCAGCTAAATTATGCAAAAGAGCCTAGATCACGTCTTGTGCATCAGGTAACATCTCTATGGGACACAACCTAATTGTAATGATAATAGCTACTGTTTATGGAGTAATTATGATATGCCAGGGGCTGTGCTGAGCACTTTATGTATGTCATATTATTTCATCTTCACAACAACTTCTTTATAGATGAAGGCAAGCGGGTTCAAGAGGGTCGAGATGTTATCCCAGGAAAGCGATATTGGATTCAAAGAGTCCCTGGCCTCTGTCCTGAGGCTGGAGGCTCAGTCACAGACTGGGTGGGGAGGAGGGTCTTGTTCATCAAGGCCTTTCTTCCACTGTGCTAGGGACCAGGTTTCCTCACCTACGGGGCTTTGCATCCTGTGATCTTACAATGCTGGTCAGAGATCACTCCAGGCCCTGACAGCGTGGCATCTCAGAATCTCCAGGTGTGTGTGTACATATGTGTGTGTGCGTGTGTGTGTAGAAACTCAGGTTGGAGTGCAGGGGGCCCAGGTCCAGAGCCAGGCTCAGTAATTTTTAAGTCTTTAATTCTCTGACTAGGGTGAGATCTACGAATTCTTTCTTGGCTGGGAAAGGCCAGAGCCTCAGTCTCTCTCTCTCTCTCTCTCTCTCTCAACCTTCTTCAATTGCAGGGGCTACAGCCTTGCTCAAGCATCACACTCCCTCCACATTTCTGGCTGGCTCAGAGAGAGATTACCCTCCCTCCTCCCCCCCCCCAGGTGCAATGAACTCTGGGAGGCAGAGAGGAAACACATTGTCTCAGGGGCCACGTGCAGCTTTTATTCCATATTTCTCCCCACCCTGCTGAATCTCTGAGTGGTGCCACTGAGCCTGCAGATCTGTCCCCTCCACATCGGATATCCCTCACGGAGCCACCTCCTCATGTGCTTACTCAAGCTGTTGCTAATGAAAAGAAGTCATGCATAAGTCACGAGGGGCAAGTTTTCAGGATGGGTGGAGAAGGGGAATTATCTGCATGGTTCCTGGCTCTGTGAATGACAGGGCCTGGCTCGTTCCAGTCCTATCCACTGCAGGCTCACGTGTCCTCCCGAGACCTGGCCTCTCTCCTGCTGACCTTCTGGGCTCAGAGTCCGACAAAATCCCACACTTTCTTTGAAGCTGAACATTAAGGACAAATCTGACTTTCACATAAGGCAAGAAATTGTTCTATTCAAAACTCTCTTCAAGGCTAAAGGCAATTCACAAAATACCAAGAAACAGTGAATGCTAAGGTTTGCAGAGAGGGCGGAAGGGCCGTGAAAGACAGTCAGGTGGGGAGTGTGGAGAGTTGAAGCCAGGTTTGAGGAGACACTTTCATCACACTGACTGTGTTAACAGTTGGTGCCAATCACAGTCCTGAAGGGCACAATCTCAAATTCCATAATCTCGAATGCTGAAATCCCCAAAGATCAAAATCCCTAATGTATACAATTCCAAAAATCACAATATGAAGAGATTAACACCCCAAATGTTAAATATGGAAAGCTGAAATCCAGGGAGAGGATTAGTGTTTTTCACTGAACACAGGATAGTTGAATCATTTCAGCTAAATCATGTTTGTTCTAACTATTATCTTGTTATATTGTCTTTATTTGGAATTTAAGTATGGTTTGAGGAGATATTAAGGTGACAAGGGGTGGGTTTGTGCATTTAGGTATCTACTTGACTAGTTAAGGAATACCTCGAAACCTGGTAAAGCATTATTTGGGGCTTATCGTGAGGGTGTTTTAGGCGAGATTAGCGTGTGAGTCTGGAGCAGGTGGGAGTATCTACGCTCAGTGTGGATGGTAGGATAAGCACCATCCAATCTCTGGATTTGATGATACGACAGGCACCACCCAATCTGCTGGGCCCAGAGAGAACAAATACAGAAGGCAATGGTCTCTCTCAGAGATAGACAGACTTCTCTGCTGCCTTGGACATCAGAACTCCAGGCTCATTGTGACTTTGGACTCTAGGAGTTACACCTGCAGCCCCTGGGTCCTGAGGCTTTTGGCCTCCTACTGAGAGTTAACTATTCAACCCAGTGGGGTCTGAAGCCTTCTGACTTGGATTGAGCCATGTTACCGGTATCCCAGGGTCTTCCACTTACAGATGACCTATCATAGAACTTCTTGGCCACTACAATTGCATGAGCCAGTTCCTCTACTAAATCCTCTCCCATGTATCTGTATACATTTCCTGTTGGTTCTATATCCCTGGAGAACCCTCCTTAATACAGATTGTTATTTCTTCTTACTGTATTCTTTACAACACAATGGCAGAGATCGTGAAATTGTTCCCTTGCAAAAAGACTGTGATAACTTAAGTGTTGTACAAGGCTACTTAACAGTGAAAGATAAAAGTTTAAAAGCTAATTCTTATTGGTGCTGTGAAAGCAGAAAATTGCCCAATTGCAATTGCCAGGCAATAACCAGACTTTCTAATAGAGAGCATACTCTTACAAAATTTGTGGACCACAACCACTCTCAAAATACAAGTGTAGTGAGTGTTTCAAAGATCACAGAAGTGAAACAGAGGTGAAAAATCAAGAAATCTCCCCTGGAAAATTACTCAGTTGTGTACAACTTCTACCTGTTTGCACATAGTGCTAATTCACTGCCCTACGTGTTTCATCTTTGCACCATTTCTAATACTGGAGGTATATACTGTATAAAGATTTTTAGTAAGGCCAGGAATGGTGGCTCACACCTGTAATCCTAGCATTCTGGGAGGCTGAGGTGGGTGAATAGCTCAAGCTCAGGAGTTCAAGACCAGCCTGAGCAAAAGTGAAACCCTGTCTCTACTAAAAATAGGAAAAAAACTAGCCAGACATGGTGGTGCACACCTATAGTCCCAGCTACTCTGGAGGCTGAGGTAAGAGTATTGGTGGAGTTCAACAGTTGGAGGTTGCTGTGAGCTATCATACCACCACACTCTATCTAGGGCAACAGAGTGACACTCTGTCACAGAAAAAAAAAAAAAAGAAAAAAGACTTTCAGACAGTTCTAATTCATTTTATGTATGTTTTTATAGATTTGACTCCAGGAAAGTGCCTTATCACAATGTTGACTTTGTGTGTAAGCATTGTATGTATTCATAAAAACACTGAACCTTCCTTAATAAATAAAGAGATATCCTTTAGTATGTCTACATTTGTGAAAGCTCAACTTTCCTAAGATCTTGCCTCTTTGGGCAACATATATGTGGTTTTTGACCTACACAATTACCAACCATACCACACACATTTATACAATTTGTTTTATAATCTACTTTTTTATAGGTATTATTCATCTGCTAATAACTATTATATCTGTGTTATTGTTGTTAGTATGCCTAAATGTTTATACTTACAAAAATACATGTTATTATTACCTATTTTATGATATTATATAAAGTGACTTAGAAGTGTTCGGTTGTGTTTTACATGTTTCTCAAACAAACCCCCCTTTAAAAGTGCAAATAAAATTTTTTGATTATTTTTTAATTGTATTTTCCAGAATTACATTTTTAGAATTTTGATCTTTCCAAGCTTTCAATATTTGGGATTATGTTTTTTGAAATCATGACCCAGGGCAGCACCTGCAGCTCAGTGAGTAGGGCGCTGGCCCCATATACTGAGGGTGGAGGGATCAAACCTGATCCTGGCCAAACTGCAACAACAAATAAAACAAAAAAATAGCCGGGCATTGTGGCGGGTGCCTGTAGTCCCAGCTACTCAGGAGGCTGAGGCAAGAGAGTCGTGTAAGCCCAAGAGCTGGAGTTTGCTGTGAGCTGTGACACCACAGCACTCTACCGAGGGTGACAAAGTAAGACTCTGTCTCTAGGGAAAAAAAAAAAAAAGAAAAGAAATCATGATCCAAACCCAAGGAGAGGGTGGGAGCACAAGAGAGAAAGACATCACAGAGGCTCAGATTTGCTAAGAAAATATGGCCCTGGTGAAGGGAAGATGGTATGGTTTCTGGTCCAGCCCATGGGGTCACATTGTTGGCCCAGGGTGGGGGTGACAGGGTACAGGAAGGAAACTCCTACAAGTTTTTGCTTCCACCATGTGCACCTAAGTAAGGAATATTTATCTTGGGATAATATGAAGGCAGCCTGGGGCATTGCAAGAATATAGGTCTGGCATTAGTAGACTTAATTTCTAATCTCAATTTTGTCACTAAATAGGCTGATTTTGCAGAAGCCACGTAATGTAGTAAGCTGAATGTTGGGTACGTCCCCAAAAGGTGAATATTACCTAATGCCTGGAGCCAGTGAATATTACCTTAGATGGCAAAAGGTGAATATTATATTGTGTAACCCAAGGTGTGATTAAGGACCTGGACAAACTTGCCTTTGATCGTCCAGGTGGGCATGAGATGTGATCACACACATCTTAGAAGAGACACACAGAGAGCAGAAGGAGGCAGTGTGAGCACAGACTGGAGTGATGCAGTCACAGGTCAAGGAGTGCAGGGAGCCAGCAGAAGCTGGAGGAGGCAAAATTCTCCCCTGGAGTCCTTGGAGAGAGCATGGCCCTGCTAACACTTTAACTTAGGATTTCTCATCTCTAGAACTGTGAGAGAATATATTTCCATGGTCTTAAGCCACTCAATTTGTGGTGATTTGTAACAGCAGCCACAGGAAACTAATACAAGTTGATCCTCCTCTGTGGCCTCAGTTTCCTTAACTATATAATAAGAAGCTTTAGCCTCCCAGTCTTGTCATGGTCCCCAAATCACTCAAGGAGCTGCATACGCCCAGGGGAGAACAGGTCTCCATTGCTCAGATTGACCCCTTCCATGTGACATTTTTTGCCTGAACAAGTCACTATTCCCCTTTCTGCTTGGGTCAAGATGACCTTGCTGAGGGTAAAATACCTTCACAGATAATTATTTTTCTGATTGTTAATTGCTAGGAAAATAATCTGTCTTATCCCAGGGAAGCCATCCAAATAACCCTGACCTCTCTGTGGATTTCAAAGACAGGTTGCAGTATCCATTTTCTAATTTCCCCAGAGTCCCTGCAGGGTGAGGGATCCTGGGGAAGGAAATTCCAACAAGTCTGCTTCAGGGATGCTGGATAAAGCAGAGCAGAGGAAATCCGCTCACCCCGCCAGCCTCAGCCTGCTCTGCAACTCAATCACTAGCACACAGCTAACCAAATTACAGCTCGGGGCTCAGCGCCTCACAAATATGTGACTCCGGAGCCTCATTTGCAATCACCATTAACCAGCAAAACCGCACGGCTGCTCAGTGCCCATAGAGTGGAGTGTCATACAATGCCCACAGAAACCCAAGGGCTGGAAGAGGCAGCAAAGTCTTTAGAATGAAGCTAGCAGAGTGAACACCACCAGCCTGGGGCCCCCTCCCTCACCCTCTTCCCAGCCCCTGTGAGGTGTTAGTGAGCAGTGAAGTGGCTCAAGGCTGGGCAGAGAAAGAAGCTGAAACACCCAGACGACTGGGAATGAGACCCTCAGAGGTGGCTGTGTCGCTAAGAATGGAGTAAACCACATACCAGCTAATAAACAATCCCATGGAAGCCTTTAACTGCTTTAAAGTAGATATTCATGCTGAACACTCCAAAGGCCACCTCTAAATCTCAAAAGATAGAGCTCAGGTCTTCAGCTCTCCTCATTCAGCCGCCTGCTGAGCTGAGGGGGAAAGAGTTAGCAAAGCCCCAGGGTGGATTTCCAAAGATGATGCCACATCACTCCCATCTTTCCTAGGATGAGCCTCCCCTCCTCCGTGCAGCCTCCTACCCTTCCCATCAGCACACACTCAATGGTACTGAAGTGCCCCAGTTTGAGATTCCCTATTTATCAGGCACTTACTTTAAAGCTGTCATTGCCACAAATGTCCGTCCCATCCTCTGTGTGTGTGTGTATTTTTATTATAAACCAATGTTAATGGGTTACAATAGAGAAGAGCTCTAGGGACATGAATAGCCTCCTCTCCCCAGAGGAGGAGAGGACACTTATGTTCCCAGACCCAGAGGCAGAGGAGAGCATAGGGGGTTCAGAGGACAGTGCTGGCCCTGGGTGGAGGTATCCAAGAGCGACTGGGAAGTTGGCCAGAAAGCATTTTGCTGGTCTTCCTTTAGAAACTTGTTTATCAAAGGCTGTGGTTAAAAAGGAGGAAGCCACTCAGCCAGCTACTGTCTGGTTGGGAAGTGCTACCCCAGAAGGGCTGAGCGAGGGACTCTGGCTAGTAGGACAGAAGCCCCCCTGGGGTAACGTGAGTACAGGGACTGGCCACCCCTCCCATTAAAGGGCACCTCTACAGACAGAGCAGGAGGAGGCAGGGCTGCCCAGGGCAGGGCATTATAGAGGCAGCAAAAGCCAACAGGAGAGGAGCCAGGAGAAAAAGGGTTTTTTGGTTTGGAGGCAAGCAAAGGACAGGAGGGAGAAAAGAGTGCTGAATCAGGAGCAGGGCAGGAGGGCAGGCAGGGCAGGCGCCTCACCAGCGCCAGCCTGCAGCCTGCTCACCACATTTCAATAACCTCTGTGAATGAGAAAGCAGAGGGCAGCCAGTCGGGAAAGCTGGCTCCATGGTGGTCACTTCTAGTCGAGCAGGAAAAGTGGGGGCACCCCTCGAACACTAATCTGTGCAAGGGGTCAGCTCTACAGGCAGAGAGAGACAGAGAGGCACAGGGAAATGTACTCTCATTTGCATGCCACTGCCTGGCACTCACTTAAAGCTGAGCTTGCTCATGTTCAAGGCCGGCTACTCTTAGAGGCTTAAGGGGTATCATAGCTTTAAGCAGAGTATCAGCAGTCCCGAGGAAGCCCCTGCCTTGCTTGAAGGAATCCCAGGTTACTGAGAAATCACCATAATAAGACTAAGAATGAAGGTGACCTATAGAAGCATGGTTAATACACAATTTTCTTTGCTCTGTAAGTGAATTTTGATTATAACTCAGCACTTGCCCCAGGTCCTAAAACGCTGTTAGAATTCTTAAGAAAGCCCAGGAAAAGATGAAGTCCAAAAATGCTTCTATAAAGCAAAACACAGGTTTCCCAGACGTCTCTGTAGCTACATACAACTCAGAAAATTGAAAGCAAGGTTGTAGTCTCTCTGTCCTTGGTCACTGTTTCATGTGCTAGCCTGTCATACAAGGTTCGGGGAAGCTCCATGGATCAATAGCTATTCTGCATTCCTCTCCCCTTTAAAAAAAGAAAGACTCCCCCATATACACACACAGATCACAGCTTATTACATCTGAAGCATATCTCCGTGGTTATTTATGGAAATTGGCATTTAGAAGAAGAACTTTTCTTTTGAGGTTTCGTGCACTTTTAAATATAAGCACTGGGACAGTGATGCTTCCATAGAGTTATTTCTTTAAGAGCTCTGCAATTTGCTATTAGCCCTCAGGTTTGAGAAGTTAGTAAAACTTGCTCCAGTGGCAACCTGGACCCTGGATGAGTATATGGTACCTGTAGAGACCTCCATAAAGGCAGCCTGGGCTGCAGGGGATCTGCCCTGCCCAGAGCAGCCCACTGACTCCTATGTGCCATTTCTAACCTAGTGGGAATGGCTATACTCACCATGTGATACTCACCATATCACAGCTTATTACATCCAAAGCATATTTCCATGGTTATTTATGGAAATTATCATTTAGAAGGGAATTTTCTCTAAGCCAGACCTTAGCACCCCTCTCCTCCCCACCACCAGTGAATACTCATTGCTTTGTTTACCTGCTGAGAAAAATGTGTGTGTGTGTCTGTTTGTTTTACAGGAAAGGAAAAGCCAAATGAGAGTGTATATGAAAAGGTGAGCCATAGCCTCTCCAAGTGTATGCCACCCATTTTTATGTTACTGTTTATGTGATTTGCACATTGCCTGAAGGCTTTAGGTGACAGCATCTGAAGTTCCTATTGAAACTCTAAAAATTACATGCAACATATTTTTATTTTTATCTTTTTAGAAGAGACTGTTGTTAATGCACCTTCACCTCTAGCCTCTTTTCATCCTCTATCAGCAGCCCATGGAAGAGACAGACCACATATTCATAATTCCATTTTGAAGGTGAGGAAAGTTAGGCTCAGAGGGATGGAATCACTCAAGGTCAAATGGCTGGTCAGAATGGCGCAAGGCCTCCAGCCCTGACTTGGATTCCTGGACTCAGGACTACTTGTCAGTATCCAGGCAGATATCACTGAAAAATATACACAGATGGTTTCTTCTCGCCTGAGCCAGACCTTAGTACCCCTCTCCTCCCCACCACCAGCCCTGGTCCATGAACCATAGAAATTCAAACTTCAGAAATGCTAAGTCTCATATGCAACTTTTAAAGGTATTAAAATGCAAAACAGAGGTAAACAAAATTTCTTGCCACAGAGAACTAACTAATGCAAAGTGACAAAATAATGGGAGTTTGAATGTGGTCTCAAAAGTGGCCATAAAATGGAATTCGGAATTACATTTGAATATGTATACTGTACACTTCCTTTGCTAAGGATGACTTGTGGTGAATGCTCATTTATAAAACTAAGCCATAGCAGAAAGAAGAAATAGTGATTGAAAGGAAAGGGTGGAGGACAAGAGTGAGTGTGGAGGGTTGTGTGGAATGGCAGTCGTCACCGCACAGGGCCACACAAAGTCGGATCCTAGGGCAGGCTCACCCCAGGGGTCTCAGGACAGTCTGCCGCCCCTCCCCCAGGACTGGCCTGGGCAGATGTCCTTCCCTGAAACTTCCAGGCATTGGGGAGGAGGCGCGCCCATCAGGGCTGACCCGCAGGGCTCCGGCGGAGAACAGCCCAGCCAGTGGGAGTTTACCAAGCGATGAGCACCTAGCGCCAACAGTGGCGATCAGAATGACACCATCCCACAGCCCGGTGCAGACGCTGCGGACTCGGCCCTTCCCCCAACAGTCTGCGCCACTCAGCCAGCAGGACAGGAAGCAACTCTCAAGTAGTCCGGCTTTTATGTCAGGACAGAGTCAAGGCGCCCCGAGTTTCCCGTTGGGGGGCTCAGCTGCTCCTGGCCCCTCCCCTCACCCACTGCCCTCCCTTCTTCCCCACCGCCCCCAGCCAGCGGCTCTCGGTCTGGGCAGTGATGTGGAGCTGCCCTTTCAGACCCCACCTTTTGGCTCTTTTAAAGGGCATTGGCCCTGAGGTACAAACGTATGCAGAGGCGCCAGGGCAGTGAGGCAGCGGCCCGGGAGCCTCAGGCAGCAGCAGCACAGCCCTGATCTGGTTTCATTATTATACAACTGAAGCCAATCCCAGCTCCTCCTATCCTCAGTGGAACCAGCACACCTAGCTAGCAGGAAGGAAATAAGCCAAACTCTTCCTGATACCACATACACACACTGTGGACAAGGACAGACACTTCGCAGAAACAGAAACCCTGCCAATTCCCAAGTCTGGCTCTCCGGGTTCCTCACCCCACCCCCTACCCCCAGCTACTTCTGCGGTAGCCAGAAGGGACTTCCAAAATCTTTGAGCTTAGCTGTCTCCCTCATCAAACGGGACAGACAGCAATTTGGGCAACTTTTCAAACCCTGTCTCCTGCAAACTTGCCCACAAATATTTGGGGGAGCGATAGGGGCGCCCCCGAAGGTCGGCACAGTAGGAGACAAGACTCGACCGTCGCTCTGGGGGTTTTTTCCCACGGTTAGGGAAGCAACCCTGTCACCACTAACACCAAGCCACCTAGATGTCAAGAGTGAGTCAAGGCGAACATCTCCAGGTGCAAAGCGTCCTTCCAGCACCAGCGCCCAGGCGCTGGCGAGCCTCTGACCACGCACGCTGGACAGTCGCTGCCCCGTCCCGAGAAAACGACTTGAACCCGAACCGGTGAAATGACAGGCAGCAACTCACCTTTAGGTTGTGAGTGGGATTGACAACGCAGACAAGCTGCCCGGCAGCAGAGAACACCCGTTTAGCCTTGTAGTGCTGAAACCGGAGATGGATGAGATCTAATACAGCCCCAAAGCACTGGGTAAAGAAAAGCATCACAACTTTTGGGGGGTGGTTGGCCCGGGAAGGCAGCGGAGGAGGCGGCAAGTCCTCGGGCCCTGGAAGGAGCGCAGCCTCTGAAACACTCGGCTCCAGCCCGGCTTAGCTAGCCTTCATATTCATCATCAAAATAAGACGGTTGGAATCTTGCAGCAGTGAGGCGGCCAATCAAAAGGACAGAAATGGTATCCTGGAGGTGCAGGGACAGCCAATAACAAATGCCTTCCCGACCGAAACTCCCTGATGAATTGAGCCCGGCAGAGAATGTATTATTGAACATTACCATAGATCAGCGCGTTGCATTTATCTTGTGATTACAGCCAGCCATACATAATGCTGGGGAAGATAGGTTGACAAAATTGATTGCTTAACGTGTCTCCATTTATTAATTGACTTAATTTAACATGAGAGCCTTTCCTAATGCCCTGGCAAAAACGTAAAGCGTTTAAACCGCCAAATAGTAAAACACTCTGCTCCAAAGTAGGCAGATGGATAACGCAGATCGTGGCTCCACTCACCAGAGCTGCTTGGGAGAAAATCAAATATTACAAGACTCTGATTCCAGATAAGGATTTGGCAGCAGCAAAAAATGTGTATCTCTCAATCTTGCGCTCTGACTCTCTGTAATTTGGACTACAGCCCTTGACAAATCTTATTCTCCTCTCTACCAAAGAAAAGAACCCCTGACAAATGCAATTGGAGTGGGGGGGGGGGGAGGAATGCATATTCCCCCCCCCAGAATACTGTAATTACTGAAGTCTGAAAGTATTAAAGCATAAAAATGCACAGAGTATGCTTCCAAAAATAATGAAATCCCTGATGCATGAATGCACACACAGAAAGGAAAGTGGCTTGTAAATCAGCAAAATAATTATGGATGCAGAGAACCTTTGGGTGTCTTTCTTTTGCATATTGGTGGGCAGCAAATTGCTAATTAACCACTAGATTGTTGGAGACATTAAAATCGAGATTAAGAGTGCACATACCACATCATTTACTTGTTTCTGTAGATGCTAGCAGCACATTTCTGTTTCTGCTGGGTGTAGGCAGAGGGCATTCCAGTTCTCAGACTGAAAACCCTCCCTCTTTCCTCAGAACAGAGTTGGTGGGGGTGCTAAGGCCACCCATTTGCTCATGAAGCATGGGACAGGAAGGGTTTTAGGGTTTCTGGGCATGAACTCTGATGGTTTATTTAGTCTTTGTGAGGAAAGTGGCAGAGTTAGGTGTATTGCATTTTCCCTCTTTGGCTTTTTCTCTGTGGTGAAGTCAGCCCAGATCCAAAGCTGCCTGGGGCAAGATTAGCCCCTGATGAGAATTGAACCCACTGAGTGTGCAGGTTCCTCTGTCCTCCACCGCTCTGCTCTGGCTGTAATATATGCAAAGCATCCCTACCTGAGCTCCCTGTGTGTGACCTGGTCAGGCAGCTAAATGTACAACAGAAAAAAAAACTAAAGGAGAAAAATAATGCACCGGCTTATTGACACCAGAACAGAGCCCAGCTTGTTACTTTTAACTTGAACTTAAAACCAAATGAATGTTTTAATGGACAAGCTAAATAACCCTCACAGGAAACTTTGTACAATTGCACTAGTGCCAAACTAGAAGATGACAACATTTGAACTGATTAGAACTTCATCAATGTGGTATTTTTGTATATGTGCCCCTGAACCTACTTATTACAGAGCCCACAAATAAGGGTTACTGATCCGCAATGCCAAAATCACTTTCTAAAGTCTGAATTGTCTAGAATAAGCTTTCAGTAGTTCACTAGGAAAACATCTCTACTTTTGAAAAAAACTGTCTTACTTAAAAAAAAAAAAAAAAAAAAAAAGCAAGCATATACTCACTTAGGTTCCTTAAAGATACAATGCATAATTCAGAATGGTTCAAGATTCTACTTTTTACTTCCTTGGTTAGAATGAAACTACTGTGTTGGGGTTTTGTTTTGTTTTGCAATTTTTTTACATTTAATTCTTTTGTTTGTTTATTGTTGCTCCCATCTTACTGGAATGTAAATTCCTGAGAGTGAAGAATTTTGCTGTTCTTTTTAAAATTTTATGCAAGTTTTTTTTTTTTAAGATAAAATTTACACAAAATAAAGGTTCCACCAATAGGGCAGAGGTCAATGACTTGTGTTGATAATCTCAGGTTTATGGTTGAGATGCAGAAATCAATGCTCCTTTTTTATTTTGATTTTTTAAAATTAAAGTAGTTTTTTAAATTAAAATAATAAATTGAATTATTTGATTTTTTAAAATGAATGTTTTAGAGCAGTTTTGAGTTCACAACAAAATGGAGAGGAAGATACAGAGATTTCCCAGACAGCCCCTGTCTCTGCGTCTGCAGAGCCTCCAGCACTATCAACACCCCATGCTGGAGTGGTGCATTTGTTATGATTGATGACCCTACACTGACACGTCATTATCATCCAGATTCTACAGTTTACATTAGGGTTTACTATTAGTGTTATACATTCTGTAGATTTGAACAAATACACAAAGTGCCAAAAAATGCATACACATTTTAAGAGATCTTATTGGAAATAGAATCAGTGATTCTCAAGAACTGTATGAACTGCAGGTAAAATGGATGTGTATAGCATGTCTAGGGACACTTGACCACTAATGGTACCTTCAGTTCAACTTCAAAAAGTAATGCATAGATTAGCATCACTTAAAATGTGTATACATTTTTTTGGCACTCTCTGTATAGGACAACATGTATCCACCATGATGGTGTCATCCAGAATATTTTCATTTCCCTAAAAATCTTTTGTGCTCCACTTGTTCTTCCTTTTCTCTTCCCCAATCCTTGGCAACCACTGATCTTTTTACTGTCTCCACAGTGTTGTCTTTTCCAGAACGTCATGTAATTTGAATCAGCCTTTTTCAGATTGGCTTCCTTGACTTAGCCGAATGCATTTAAGGTTCTGCTGTGTGTCTGTTCATGGAATCCTAGTGCATTTCTTTTTAAGGCTGAATGATATTCCATTGTCTGTATGTGCCACAGTTTAGCCATTCACCTAATAAGGGACTTCTTGGTTACTTTCAAGTTTTGACAATTATGAACAAAGTGCTATAAACATCCGTGTGCAGGATTTTGTGTAGACATAAATTTTCAACTTTTGGAGTAGATAACAAGAAGCACAATCGCTGGATTCTATGATAAGAGTGTATTTAATTTTGTAAGGAACTGCCCAACTGTCTTCCAAAGTGGCTGTACTATTTTGTCTTCACACCAGCAATGACGGAGATCTTCTGTTGCTCCACGTCAGCAGCAGCCCTTGGTGTTGTCAGTGTTCTGGACTGTGGCTATTCTAACCGGTGTGCAATGGTATCTCATTGTTGTTTTGATTTGCAGCTCCCTGATGACATGTACAGTATTTTTTCCTATGCTTATTCATCATTGGTGAGGTTTCTTTTCAGGTCTTTGGCCCCCTTATGTCATCATTCTTTTTTTTATTGTTGAGTTTTAAGAGTTATTTTTATGTTTTGGATACAAGTCTTTTACCAGATGTGTCTTTTACAAATATTTTTTCCTGGTCTGTGGCTTGTCTTTTTTTCTCCTGACATTGTTTTTTGGAGAGCAGAAGTTTTAAATTTTAATACAGTTCAATCTATCAATTATTTCTTTCACGGATCGTGACTTTGGTGTTGTATCTACCAAGTTAATGCCTTATCATAAGGTCATGTAGGTTTTCTCATATGTTATCTTCTGGGAGTTTTATAGTTTTATATTTTATAGTTAGGGCCATGGTCCATTTTGAGTTAATTTTTGGGAAGCTTGTAATGTCTGTGTCTAAGGACTTTCCTTTGTTTTGTTTTGTTGTTTGCGTATGGATATTTACTTCTAGCACTGTTTGCTGAAAATCTGTTAGATTTATACCTGAGTATTTCTTTTTTGGAGGTGCTAATATAAATAGTATTATGTTTTTAACTTCAAATTCCACTTAGTTACTTGTATTCACCTTGTATACTGCATCTTTGCTGTATTCTTTTGGATTTTCTGCGTAGACAATCATGTTATCTGCAGGCATCGCCCTTATTATAACCTAAACTACTTTCCTTAACCTCACCAAGGCATAGTTACCCCACATATAACATGGAAATAATAGAAATGTATTTCTGGGCGGCATCTGTGGCTCAAAGAAATAGGGCACTGGCCCCATATACCGGAGGTGGCGGGTTCAAACCCCAGCCCCGGCCAAAAACGGCAAAAATTAAAAAAAAGTATTTCTCTACTTCTCTCTCCAGGTCATTGTGAACACTAAAATGATATATCTGGAAGTACCTAGCATAGTACCTAATTCAAAGCAGCCCCTCACTACTTGCTCCAACTATCTTTGGCAAAAGGGTGATGGTTTGGTAGCATGTGTTTACATTTCCCCTGCACCCTGAAATATTTTCCCCCACTGATATATACTTGTCTACCTAGGGTCAAGCAAGCAGAGGCTTGGCCCCTGGTTATGTTCTTAGAAAAGCAGGTATTCCTGAAATTACCTAGCAGCCCAGACCGGAAGGTGAAGGCTGAAGAGCTAGAGAGTGCAAACCCACATCAGCCCTGAGAACAGCAGCCTAGAACTGCCGCTCCAGATGCTTTTCCCTGTCTCCAGACTTGGCCTCCTGCTCTAACTCTATACCCCCAAACTGGTTTCTGACAGTCTATTTTAGAATATGAAGTATAGTAAACTGTTCCCATAGTCATTTCTCAAAATAATCACCCAATGGGCAATGTTTGGAGCTCACCCTTATAAGAGATGCTCATGCTTAATGTTCCAAAATGGGGTGACACAATTAGCCTTCAGGTCGAGGCGTGGAGTTGCGTCCACCTCTTGCCATTCAGTTGGGCCTCTGCGAGAGCTACACCAGAACCCTCGTGCTGCACCTTGAGTCCTAGGACTGCACTTTGGAGCAGCCAAGTTTACATTTTATCGGCATTAGAAAGTGTCTGAGATTAATAATCAGACAAATCTGGATTCACACCCAATATATGGTTACTTACTGTCACTTTGGGAGAATTACTTAATCTCTCTGATGTTTGGTTTTGTTGTTTGTAAACAAAGCTAATAATTCCATTAATAGGCAGTTTAAAGATTAAATAAGCTTTTACAGGTAAAATGTCCAGCCCAATGACAATTTTTTATAATAACTGTGGCAATGAGAAGCTGTCATTTTCTTCTTCTTCTTCCTCCTCCTCCTCCTCCTTCTTCTCAAAAATATATTTGGGCATGTCAGCACAAAGTGCCAGTGAACATGGGGAACACCAAAACTCCCACACACTGCAGGAAACAACTTTGGAAAACTGTAAGACATGATCTACTAATGCTAAACATATGTATATACCATGGCCCAGAAATTCTATTCTATATACACAAGAGAGATGTATGTGCTCACCAAAAAATATCTATGATAATTTTCATAGCAAAATATTCATAATAGTCAAAAACTGGAAACATCCTAAGTATCGATCTGCAATAAAATGGATAAATAACATTATTTCACCTGCATTATTAAATATTACATAGACATGAAAAAGACCGACCTATTGCTACATGCAACAATGCAGTCAATGACAGGATCTCACAGATGTAATCTTGAGGTAGATAAAACAGACACAAAAGAATATCATATATATTGCTTGATTCCATTTATATGAAGTTCAAGAACACAGAAAAGATAATCTACACTGTGAGAAATCAGGAGAGTAAAGACCTTGACAAGAAGTTATGACTGAAGGGGATGGAAGATGGGTTTCTAGAAAGCTGGCATGATTCTGTTTCTTGATCTCTTTCCAAACCAGGTCACATTCTGAGGTAAAGCTAAAGCTCTAATTCCTGGTACCTCAGAATGTGACCTGGTTTGGAAAGAGGGTTTTTACAGCGGTAACCAAGGTAGCATGAAGTTGTTAGGGTGGAACCCAATCCAGCATGACTGGTGTTTTTATAAAAAAGGAAAATTTGGACACGAAGACACAAGGATATAGAGAATGCTTTTGAACATGAAGATATAGGAATGCCAAGGACAACCGGTAAACCACCAGCAGTAGGAGACAGTCATGGCCGAAATTCTCCCTTCCAACCCTCAGGAGGGATCGGCCCTGATGACACCTTGATCTCAGAGTTCTGGACTCCAGAACTACAAGTGAAACAATGCATTTCTGTTTAAGGCACTCAGTGTGTGGTACTTTATTATGGCAGCCTGAGAAAACGGATATACATTCCTTATGTCCATTTCACGAACATTCAGCAGGCTATGGACTTATGATCAGCACAGTTTTCTGTGTATGACATATAGGCCCTCTTAAATAACCCGTGGACAAGCACATAACCGAATTTTGAAAGAATGAAGTGCTTCACAGGGGTTTTTAGAAATCTATTGAAGTAATCACAAAGAGAAATACTTGATTACATAACATGTTGAACTCTGTATGCCAAAAATGTCTAATGAAATTTAAAAGAAAACAGAATATTGGCTCAGCACCCCTTAGCACAGTGGTTACAGTGCCAGCCACTTACACTGAGGCTGGCGGGTTCAAACCTGGCCCAGCCCTGCTAAACAACAATGACAACTACAACAAAAAATAGCTGGGTGCTGTGGCAGGCACCTATAATCCCAGCTACTTCAGAGGCTGAGGCAAACAAATCATTTATTAAACCCAAGAGTTTGAAGTTGCTGTAAGCTGTGACTCCACAGCACTCTACTGAGAGTGACATAGTGAGCCTCTGTCTCAAAAAAGGAAAAGAAAATATTGGAGATATATTTGCAGCACTATGACAAAAGATTGATTTCATAAAAGAAATCTTGAATATGTAATTTAAAGAGCTAAAATTATATGGAAAACTAGACAAAGGTTATAAACAGAATACCTAGAAGAAATAATAAAACGATGAGTAAGTGGGGAGAGATGCCAACAAGATGATACACACAAAACAGGAGGTCCCAGCCCTCAGTTCTGCCCCCACCACCAGTTTAACAATTTAACAACCATCCACAGATGAAAATAGCTTTATCAGAGCTCCAGAAGCTAGCTGCACTCATTAAATCTATACAGCTTTTTGTATCTCAGTCAATACCCCAATAAAGTGGTCTTAACATAAAAATTAATACATAAATGAAAAGCTTTCAATAGAACTAGAAATCAAAGAAATGCAAATTAAAAGAAGATAGCATCCTTTACCTTTCAAATTGGCATTTTTTTGTTTTTAAACAATAATATCCAATGGTGAAGAATCTGCTTTGAGACTAACATTCTCTTCTACTAATAACAAACATTTAAATACTTGCTGTATGGCAGAAACTATATGAAAAACTTAGCCTACATATTCAAGTATAAGATTGTCAAATATCTTTTTTTTTTCCTTCATAATAATACCATGAAGTAAGTAATTTTTTATTTTTATTTTTATTTATTTTTGTTTGAGACAGAGTCTCACTCTGGGTAGAGTGCCGTAGTGTCGCATCTCACAGCAACCTCAAACTCCTGGGCTCAAGTGACCCTCCTGCCTCAGCCTCCCAGGTAGCTGGGACTACAAGCACCCACCACAACATCTGATTCGTTTTTCTATTTTTAGCAGAGGCGGATTTCGCTCTTGCTCAGGTTGTTCTCTAACTCCTGAGCTCAAGCAATCACCTGCCTCAGCCTCCCAGAGAGCTGGGAAAATAGAAGTGAGCCACCACGCTGGGCTAATAATATTTGTCTCATTTCCAGATCGGAAGCTGTGGCTCAGGAAATTAAGTAACCTGTCCAGCTTCACTGGACTGGTAAATAGTAAAGGTGGTATTTAAGCCCAGACAGCTCAAATGTTAGATACTGAGACCGACTTCCTCTGAGAATATGAACTTATCATACTCTTTTCCTTGAAAACAATTCTATAATATGCACCTCAAAAGGTTCATAAACTTTGACCTGTTAACAAAATTTCCAGGAAATCTGTTCTTATGATATAATTAGAAATGTCAACAAAGATTTGAAAACAAAGATGTTCATTGTTTTATCACTTACACACCTGAGAAAATAATGGAATCAAAAAGTCCACAATAGGCTGGGCCTGGTGGCACTTGTAATCCTAGTACTCTAGGAGGCTAAGGTGGGTAGATTGCCTGAGCTCAGGAGTTCAAGACCAGCCTGAACAACAATGAGACCCTCTTTCTACTAAAAATAGAAAAAAAAACTAACCAGGTATTGTGTAACTAACAGGCACCTGTAGTCCTAGCTACTCAGGAGGCTGAGACAAGAGGATTGCTTGAACCCAGGAGTCTGAGGTTGCTATGAGCTATGATGCCATAGCACTCTACCCAGGACAAATGAGTGAGAGTCTGTCTCAAAAAAATTTTTAGCAAGTCCAAAATAGAAGCAGACAAATTATTTAAGGTACATCTACCCACAGTATAGAATGTATTATAGATATAAAAGTATGTTTCTGAAAAAAAAAATGTAGAAAGATGTTTGCATAAAGCTATTCATTGCAGCACTGTTTATAATGATAAAAGACTAGAAGACTTCAGATTATCCCTCTGTAGAAATGACAATCATCTCCAAATACTGCTATGAAATCAATTCAGGTTATGATAGATCAAGAAAGAAATGTGAATGATGTTATGTATAACATGCAAATATTTATCTTACTGTGGGGAATATATATTTATTTAAGTAGTTATTTATGTCTTTTAAAAGGAAGAATAGATTAAAAAGTAAAAACAAAGTTAATATAGAGCAGAAAAGGGGAAAGGGTGAGAGTACAGAAATGAAGCTAGACTCCTCTGAATAATCCTTGTTCTATAGCATGACTTTGAAAATTTGAAATTATTTGACAGAATCATAAAACAAAACAAAAAAGAAATCTCCAAAAGTCGAAAGCAAAATAAAACAAATCCACTGTTTTTCAGGTTGGTAGCATATGCAATGTTAAGTGAATCTAGAGTGTGGTGATGGACTACAAATCCTTAGTAAGATGTACTCTAAGGACAAACAAATTTTAACTACTTTTAGTAATTATATTGTTAGTGATAATGTTTGTGGAGTTTTAAAAATGTATCTGTACCTTCGAAAGGTGAAACCTAACTTTCCTTCCCTTGAATGTGAATCAGACTTGGTGACTCGCTCCTAATAAAAAGTGTGGAAATGATGATGTGTAACTTCTGAGTTTAGATTGTTAAAGGAATTGCAGTTTCCCCACGGTTCTCCTGTATGTGCATATCATTGGTGTGAGAGAAAGGAGTGAGAGGTTTAAGATGGGCAAAGGTAAAGAACAATACTGTCATCTTGAATTTGAATCACAATGATTGGGGTGGTGCATTTTATATTAAGAGCAGGGGGAGACAGAGGTGCAAGAAGAAGAGAAGAAGGGGAGTCCACTGAGAAAATCTTACAAATGAGCACCACAGAACACAGAGGTGGTTTCTGTATAAATCCTACCTAACACATGGTGGTTTCTACATAAATTTTCCTACTTAAAACAACAAACAAATCAACCAGATCTATTTGAAGAAATCGCTGGTTCTAGGTCTGGAGTGGAAAAAGTACTACATATAAGATGAACCTGGAACATCTCATCACCCCAGAAGGCAAGGAAACATTGAAGAAAAAAAAAAAATAGGGGCTCGGTGCTTTTGGCTCAAGCGGCTAAGGTGCCAGCCACATACACCTGAGCTGGAGGGTTCAAATGCAGCCGGGCCTCCAAACAACAATGACGGCTGCAACTAAAAAATAGCAGGCGCCTGTAGTCCCAGCTACTTGGGAGGCAGAGGCAGGAGTCTCGCTTGAGCCCAGGAGTTCGAGGATGCTATGGCACTCTACCCAGGGCGACAGCTTGAGGCTCTGTCTCAAAAAAAAAAAAAGTAGGAAAAAAATGCTAGGGTCTAGTTGAAGACTTCAGAAGCCAACATGGAGAGCCTCTCATTAACTGAAGATGGGACCACAGGGGCATCACTGAAATGGTAACTGCAATGGATTAAAACACATCTCCTCTGTTTAAATCCATGCATTCATTGTATACTAAAAAACTAATTAGTTCACATTGGATTATGTTTGGCCCTTAATTCATTGCTTTGATAACTGGTAAACAAAGGGGCTGAATCAAGCATTTATCCTGCCTTTCTATAATGAACTGTCCGTCAGTGTAATTAAAGAGTTAATGGGGAGAAGTTTCTCTTTGCAGAACTATTCCAGTTGATAAATGAAGAAATAGTGGTCAAATGAGAGTATCACCTTGTGAAATTCTTAATGAAGTAATGGGCTTAGGCAGGGGTCATCAAGGATTGCTGACCACACAGAGAGACAGCCAGGGGGTGTGTATCTCCTGGGAAGCTTACAACAGCGCTTACTCAAGTGAAGTATTCTTGAATATAATATTGTTGAATCTAATTAACCTCTGGATTTAGCTGCCAATTTTTTAGGAAATATAGGGGACAGAGGGACATGATCAAAGAAAGGACGGGAATCTGACTGTTGACGTCTAGATTGTAGGAAACCCTAGCGGAAAAATAACCAGCTTCTTTAACAAAGAATGTATCACAGAGGGACAAAGCTGGGGGTTGAGGAAGAATCATGTTTAAATAACATTTATAGCATGCAAAAATGTCTAATATATATTAAATAAAGAAAAGCAGGGTATAAATTCTCCCCATTTATGTATAAAACAAATCCATTTTATTTTTTAAAAGAAATATACTTTTTAAAAGTACAAAAGAAAAAGCATACAAAAATAGTAACAGTGATTATCTCTAGGTAGTAGAATGTTGGTAATTTTAAAATATTTTTGTATTGTTTAAATCTGTTTTAAGAAGCAAATGTTATTTTTACAATCACTACCTTATATAGCTTTTGGAATGAGGAGGAATAGATAGCTCTTTTTTAAAACTCAGTAAAAAAAATTAGTAAAAATCATTTTTAAAACACTGCCTTTTTTTTCACGTGGTGGCCCAATGCTTCCATCCATCAAGATTCTGTTTTCTACAAGAAAATTGACTAATCCCATTGGATTGTAATGTGTCGATGGGTCCTGTCTCCCTGGTAACAGGCATGTGTTTTACCAGGCGTCTTGTGGGAAAGCCTGGAATCCAATGGGATGGATGGGGGCTCCCCTTCTGGCTCTGAGGCAGGTGAGAGTTCAGTGAGCCCTCGTGCAGCTGCTCAGGAGGGTCAGCAGCTGAACTACAAAGTCTGACCTTTGGTAGGTGACAAGCAAGAAAAGAAAGCCAACAGCCTGCACATAGCCCAGGTTGGGTACAGATGGTCCAAAAGCAACAAGTTTACTCCTAATGTTGCCAAGGCAACAGCAGCTGCTTCTGGCATCAGGGAGGGTGGGGGGAGGGCGACAACAGGGAGATAAAGGGGCAGGATGATTCTGTGAATCTTTCCTAGGGAAATGAGAAAGAACATTGTAAAACGATGAATGCTTTCGGAGTGAACCTACTCCCCCAGCACTGGATGTATCAGCCCAGAAAGGCAAATGGTGTTTTTCATATTATAATCTGCCCAGTCCCAAATGGGATCCCAGGGCCTCGTGTCATATTGTCATTTCCCTGTCCACATTTGCAAACAGCGGTGGACAGGTTTTCTTATAGCTTGATCCCCCTGAGTGTTAAAACGCATTGATGTTTTTCTGTGACAGTTGCCACAGCATCTATTCACATGGTTGAAAGATGCTTATTATGTGTTTACTGTGAGGCTGAAGGAGAGGAAAGGAACAGCACTGGTCCTCCTCCTCTCCTCCCCTTAGCTCTCGCCTCAGAGCCTTTTTATCTGTAAAGGAAAGGGCTGAGAAGAACATGGGAGGCAGTGGGAAACGAGGGCTCGGGGAGAGTGCTAGAGAGAGTCCACAGAGAGGGAGGGCAGCCAATGGGCTCCCCTGCCAGAGGAAGGGAAGAACTGAGTCAGGGGCTCTGCCTGTGACAGGCCTTAGTGAGGTTTCAGAGCTGGAGACAAAGAGAAAGAAATGGAGGCAATCAACGTGGAGCGATTGTACATCTACCCCCTTCTGGAGAGACTGGGAGTCCCGGAGTAGGGGCTATGGAAAGACTCTCCCCTGAACCTCACTTAGTGTGTTCAGAACCTGAGGGTCTTAGAGTGATTTTCACCTGCTCAGAACTGAAAGGTCCTGCTTGTGCTCAGTTGGGACTGAATATTTTTTCAAATGTCAAACCACTTTTACAAAAAGGCAGGATACCATAGAGGTTGAAAACCTGAACTTGGGAGTCAGGCAAGTCAGGGTAAACTGGATCTGAACCCCGGGCTGGTGGCTCAAAGTTGCTCATAGTCTCAAGGTACAGAGCCTGGCCTCTCAGTCCTCACCATCCTCTTCTGAAAAACGGGGCTACTGAGGCAGCCTCCCAGAGGGTGGGCTGTGAATTTGGGACAGCGCCTGGAACATTCTTGTTATTGTCATTCTCATAGGAGCATTTCTTCGAAAACAGAGGAATGGAGCACACCTGTGCTTGCTTCTTAGATTTACAATTGAAACCAGGGAAGGTAGAAACCCTGACCAGAAAGCTGTGTTAAACATTGGTAAAGGGATCGTGATGGAGTTCTCCAAAGAAAGAGACTACACACACAGGTACATGCGCACACATACACAAAATATTAAGAGAGAGATTCATTTTATGGAATTGGCTTATGTGATAGTGGAGGGCTGGCGAGTTCAAAATCTTCAGGGTAAGCTGGCAGGCTAGAAACCTAGGAAACAGTTTATGCTGCATTTAAAGTCCAAAGGCTGATTGCAGGATTCACGTTTTTCAGGGGAGATGGGTCTTGTTCTATGAAGGCCTTCAACTGATTAGATGAGGCCCACCCACATTGTGGTGGTGATCTTTATTGATGCTAATCTCACTGAAAAAATACTTTCACAAAACCATCTAGATTAGTACTTCACCAAATGTTCAGCTACCATGGCTTAGCTGGATTAACACAGAAAATCAACCATCACAGGCCCCTCACAGCATAGTCTAAATGTCAGTAATTATTATCCTGTAACCCCCCTGACAAGTCAGTAACCATGAGTTGCTCACACGGTGGATAAGGTCATGTGACTGCAGTGAATGGAGCAGCATCACAGAGTAGCTGGCACCTAGTCTAGTTTTCCTTTATTTGGGCCTCCACAGGGGAAAATAAAACAAAGGACAAAAATAATTGATACCAAGAATAACGTCAGAAAAGCAATTTTGACCACAGATTGGGAGTTAATAGATGTTCATTCCAATCTCTTATCTATTAAGTGAAAGAGGAAGGTATTAAAGGGAGAACTGGCCGTGGGGCCAGAGGCGCAGCGCCCTACCCTGCCATTAGGCATGCCACAGTGAAGCAGACCGCAGACCCATGCTGAGCACAGCAGCACTAAAGATTTGTAACAACTGTCTATGGAAAAGTGTACAACTGTCTAGTATACTCAAATCTGCAAAAGGGTTGGGAGCTGAAACCTTGCTGAGGTAATCAGACTTTCTCAGAGGAGTGATGCTATATAAGCCCAAGGTATGGCTATTTTTTTTTTTTTTTTTTTTGGATCCAATAAAGCTTTAATCACAGTAATAAAGAAGAGGCAGCATATCGTTTTCTCAAGATATTTCAAGGCACACAAAGTTCACACCCATACTTAAAAGTTTACCCTGAGGTTTCCATTTTCATCTGGAAAACATAGTATTTCTCATGATATTAAACGATCTCACCTTATCTGCTCAGCAATGTAAGGAAATAACTATGAAACAAGATGTTTACATCTCCCCAAGGTCTTTCACCTTCTCTCTTCAACAAAGCCTCAACACTAATTCTTGGGAAATTTGCAAGCATGCTGCATATTTTAATGCC
Source organism: Loris lydekkerianus (assembly GCA_963574355.1). NCBI lineage: Eukaryota > Metazoa > Chordata > Mammalia > Primates > Lorisidae > Loris > Loris lydekkerianus. Next base: position 95,707 of record CAUYPK010045072.1, read on the forward strand.
TTCCTTACAGGAAGCAAAAGGTCCCTGCAAAAAGTCAATACTCAGAAGTGAGTCTAAACAGAAACTCA